>JARFTM010000344.1:0-21937 GCA_030278935.1 Trichoderma polysporum | reverse complement strand
TTTTAGCTTTATATACTTTAATTTTACATTTAGCTTAATAATTATTATATTAATACTATTATTATTGTTATAAAATATTGAAATAGAATATAGTTAATAACTATTTTTATAATTATGTATAATGCTGCTTGCTACTAAGTGATATCATCTTATCTTTCTTTTGTATTCCCTTTTCAAGTATTTTCATTTTCAACCAAGTAGCTAACTATAATATTTCCTAGAGGAGGTACTCCAAATTTAACCAATCATATTGCTTACACCTCTTGTAATGCAGAGCTAATCTTTGTGATGCTTATAGGGTGAAATAGAATTCTAGGAAAACGTTCGACAATGTCCGCAACAGATGATGACACAGAGTCTTCGCCACTCATTGACGAATCTGAAGGAGATGCTCGCAGCTTGGATCAGCAGCACACGGACGGCTTCAATGATGCCATTCGCACTGCCGGTTTGGCTGCAACCTTTCTCGTCTTATATGCATTCGCCGACATCTTGAAGTACATCTCAACACTTCGGCTAATTGAGCTTGGCATTTGCCGTGAGCACTATCTCCAAAACGGCTCCCAACCTGAAGATGATTATAGCAACATCCCAGAACATCTCTGCAAAATACCAAGTATTCAACAGCGACTCGCACACTTACGTGGCTATCTAGCGGCTTTGGAGGCAATTGTTGGTCTAGTCTTTACACTACCATACGGCCTGCTTATTGACCGCTTGGGGGAACGCTTGGTTGCTGGGATCAACGTGGTAGGATACCTGCTCTCCTGCGCATGGATTATCGTGGTGTGTTACTACTGGCAATTACTCCCCATATGGAGCACTGTGCTAGCGCCGCTATTCAGAATAGTTGGAGGTGGATCTCCAATTCTCTCATCCATCATTTACTCAATTGCAGCAAAAAGCACTCCAGATGCAAGCAGGTAAGTCCTCGCGCGACGCATCCGATTCGGAGTAACGTTAGCTCACGATAATCACTGATCTCTGTGTTTCTTTTTTCTCATGGCTGCACAACTTCTCACCGAAATCGTATCAATCATGGTCGCGGCGCAATTACTTGACCATGAGCTTTTATTTACGCCTTTGATGCTAAATTTTCCCGTCGGCCTTTTATGCCTGGTCACACTGTTGGTGATGCGCCCTGACGCGACTCATCTTACTGCTCCACTACCAAGACAGGAGTACGAGTCAGAGAGAGGATCGGCGACAAAGGTTCTTGGATCTATTCGAGGCAGCAGTCACATCCTTTGGGAACTTCTAAGAGATCGTAATGTTATTGTGCTACTAGCTACAATCCCAGTAGCCAAGCTCGTGAACCCTATTACCGAGCTAATGCTTCAGTATATCCCCAAAAAATTCGGGTTATCACTTGCATCCGTTAGTTTTAGATCCACAACCTTTCTGCTCCGTTGTCCTATCTTCTAATTGGTGACAGGCTAGTCGGGCGTTATCAATTCAAGCAGCCGAAAGCTTGGTCATACTCATTATCATTTTGCCAGTCCTTAAGAATATTTTCCAAGTCAGGTTACATGTTGTACCTGCAAAAGTAGACTTATTCATTGCTCAGTATGGCTTCTTTTTCATGAGCGCTGGTTGCCTCATCATGGCATTGTCCCAAGCTTTGGTGGCTTTTATATTCGGTACATTTACTGGTTCTACTTACTCAACATCCCTCTGACCTTTATTTCGCAGGACTCTTAGTATTCACACTCGGCTGCAGCACACGGCCAGCTCTACAGTCCCTCTTAACTGGTCTAGTTAGGCGGGAGCTTATCTCTGTTCTTTATGCTGTCATTGCGCTTTGTGACGGCATAGGTTCAGCTGTTGGCGCGTTTATACTCAACCGATCCTTTGCTGTTGCCATCGGGTGGGACAATAAGCTGTATCTTGGACTACCATTCGTTATCGGCGTAGCGTGCTATGTTCTTGGCTTTATGGGATCCATGCTTGTGGGGCGTAATACGCTTCTACTCAACCGGAATGGGTAGCTAGAGAATTGCAGAAATGCTCACGCCAATTGCTGCGACATTCTGGTGATTTCTTTCCTAGATGGGATGCCTTCTGGTCATGCCTTATACTATCTTATGAAGAATACTAGTATGTTCCTAGGATCCTCATATGCTGAAACTCGCCAGCTGTCATATATGCCACATCGTCCTCTGTCCCTGTGCTTTGTAGTAATGGGCGCAGACTCGCCGATCGGTTGGGCTTTGCAAAGTAGGCAATGGAAAACCGTTCCTCGACCATATCTTGCACTGTTTCCGTCTTACATGCCTTTGATAGTTTAGGCAAGTGCACACGATGCCGCGCACTACATAATCCGGTCCACATTTGCAGACAGTCTCCCACATTGAGGATACACTCGTAACGCCCTCCACTATGGATGTCAACAAATTTACCACTTCCCAATGGCAACTCGACTTCTAAAAAGACAATGCGGTAGATTAGTAGCTTCCTGATAAAGGCTAGCATTAAAGAACACGGCGCTTGGAAAGTGGGGAATTCGCGCCGGCTTTGAAGCAAAAGTGGGCATGATCCTTACGCAGTCCGCCCACGTCGTCCTGAAACAGTAATGTGATAGTGCCGAAATCAGTATGAGCCCCAATGCGAGTCGAGTGGGAAAACTCGCCCCGTGGTACGGCAGGATAATGCGTCAAGCGCAGTTCGTTGGCTTGCTCTGTATGAAGCTGACTCAAAGTCTGCCCAGGGAGCCCTAGGCCGATGGAAATAGCTTCGAGAATGACTAGCTCAGTGCGATAACAACTCAGAAAAAACGATGTGAAAGTGGGCTGGAACGTGTCGTGTACACCGGGCGGCGGCCATATGTTGTCGTAAAGTGCATCTTGTTGTGATCCAATGTCATAAGAATCCTAGTCGAACAAATTGGTTATCGGTGTGAAGCGGATGAAAATCGGGGGTAGAAAAACCTTCATATCCTTAAGCAGAGGCCTTGATACGGAAGTGCCGTGGTTTGAGACTGCAGACACATTCTCAATGCCGAATGCACTGTAACCTCGGTGGGGGTTTGCTGTGGGAGGGTGGGGAGATTTCAACTTCTGGTCCAAGGGCAGTTGGAAAAATTCTCGACTCTGGCGAATGATTAGCGTGCGCTTTACATATCAATACACACAAGAATAATGCTCAACTGTCTCAAAAGCTTTGTCGATGTCTGACAGTGGAATGCCGGTGTTGACCAATCTAGCGAAACCAAATTGCTTCAAACTCAATACGAGTTGACGGCAAAACTCCTCCCGCTCGGTGGCATTGGTGCTCTGAAATTTGGAGAAATCAAGCCTCTCGAACATGATTTGATGTCAGACAATGTACGAAGTACCTGTAAGGCTATTAGGCACCCTAACTTTCACAGTTATTCAAAGACTACGGAGTACAGAGCATTGTGATATAATTATTCGTTGAAAGACCCCATATTTAACCTGCTGTGGCTACGAAGCGGGCGCAATGTTACAGTGATAAAAGTCGTGCTATGGCGTCGGGACGGCTCGGAGCTAGGCGGCATGAGCTTTTTGCTAGTGAAGTGATCTTTTTGAAACTCCACCACGAAGTACGGGGAATCAATTTCCTTGGTACTAGTAGTACCTACGGGTATCAAACCATGGCAAGGAACTAGTCTACATCTAGGCATACATGTTTGAACTCCATCCATGCGAGATAACATTGGTCATAGAAATCTTGGTAGTGCTAGTTTTTGCGGCTTTTTGTTAACACTTGCAGACATTTGTTGCGGATTGCGTGATAGTTGGTACCTTTTATCTGGATAAGCAGTGGGTAATGTATTTTATAACCCGATTTAAGTAAGGACGTGTTATTATGTTTCCATCCTAGAGTAACAAGCATCTTAATCTTCTATAATAGGCAAAAAGTCTACCTTTTATCTAGTTAATGGATAAGGAAGTTAGGGCCAATAATAGCCTTAGTAGTATATATCTTGAGGGTAAGCTAGGGTTAACTGTTAAAGAATTAGGCTTTTTGCTTAATACAGAAGATTTAAATACTTATAACTTCAAAATAAAGATTTTATAAACATGTTTTCAAAATTATTTTATAATTATATATATATATATATATTCCGTAGCTAATATAGTGCATTTGGTATAAAAGAAATCTTTTGCAAGATTGAATATTATGAAAAATCTTAGGGGCATAATTATAAATACATATATATAATACTAATAAATATTATATAGTATTACTAGTTTATTTTTTAAATAAATCTAAGAATTCAAAAATTAAAGAAATTATAACCTATATTAAAAAGAGGGTTTAAAAAATATACTTTTTGCTAGCTACAGGGTACGGGGCTTAGTTGGCCACAGACTTAACACTGGGATTTACATACCTTATCGTTTCCTCCGCAATCTTTAGCCTGTGTTACAAATATTAGCGGAAGCTTGGAAGCAAAACGCACTATTAATTATTTCCACACAATCAAATAAGCTGGGGTGTGAATATTTGTACTACTTATCTGTGAAGGACTCCTCAAGTAGCACAAGGAGGAAAGACGATTGATCATACCGCTGGCTCGGTCAACAACAACTGCAAATGATGTTTTCATTGGAATGAGATTTTCATTTTTGCAGGTTTATACACCACAGTGGAGAACGTAATCCCAAGTAAAGAGTTTTGGATCGATCATGTCTGAGATACAACATCTTGATGCCTCAGCCAAGCTCATGGCGGATGAACAATCCATACCACCCAACTCTGGTTGTGATTATATCTCGGACCAAGAACTTGATCAGATATGGAGTTGGAATGCTTCGATACCACCTCCCGTGAATGGTTGTGTTCACGATCTCATCACAGAGATAGTTCAGAGGCAGCCAGATGCCCTGGCTGTCTGTGCATGGGATGGAGATTTCACCTATTCCCAGATAGAGAACTTGGCCATGGAGATTGCCCAGCGCATTCTCAAAATCGGCGTTGAACCAAGATCGAACATACCAATTCTGTTTCCAAAATCAAGATGGACTTGTATCGCCATGCTAGGCGTGATCAAAGCAGGATGCAGTGCGATTGCTCTTGATGGCACTCAACCTGATACAAGATTACGATCGATTATCCACCAGACACAGCCCAAAATAATCATCTCATCAGCTACATTTGCTTCGAGGGCGGCTCTGTTAATAGATGTGCCAGTGCTTCAACTTGATGACGCATTATTGAATGTGATAGAGTTTTCGAGAGGATTTTCACCGGCAATGCCTTATGTTTCACCATCGGACATTGTGTATATTTCCTTCACATCGTAAGTGATACCTACCGTTCTGTTCTTTTGTTATAGTCTGAGAATCTTGCAGGTAATGCCTGTGCGAGATGTACCTCAATCGCTCTCTCTCCGAGCTTATCCCTGGCCTCCAGTTTACTGACCTTGACGATTTCGCAGCGGAACGACTGGGCAGCCCAAGGGTGCCTGCATTAGCCACTCGAATGTTAGAAGTGCCGTTCAATATCAAGGAAAGAAGCTTGGATTTCACCTAGGAGCGCGTGTCTTTGACTTTGCTCCATATTCTTTCGATGTGGCGTGGAGCAACTTTTTTCATACTCTATGCGCGGGTGGCTGCCTCTGCATTGCTTCAGAACAGGATATGGTGAACGATCTTTCGTCAGCCATAACGGCTTTTAAAGCAAACCTGGTGAACGTCACCCCGACTGTACTAAGAACAATAAGCCAAATACCGCCGACCATTGAGACGGTACTCTTAAGTGGCGAAATGCCATATCGACAAAATGTGACCGAATGGGCTGGACGCGTGAGGCTGTTGAACACTTATGGCCCTACTGAATGTACTTTTAAATGCGCTTTCTCTGTCCTCAGCCCATCTCAGGAGGGCCGCCCAGATATCGGCACCGGAGTTGGATTCTCTACGTGGGTTGTCGACCTCAATAATAATGACCAGCTTGCTTCCATGGGATCTGTTGGAGAACTCTATCTCGAGGGTCCATTAGTTGGCCAGGGCTATTTAACAGATCCCGAAAAGACAGCGGCGGCGTTTGTCAACGATCCCACATGGTTACTCGCTGGAAGTAATAGCCGAGCTGGCAGGCGCGGCAGACTTTACAAGACTGGAGATCTTGTAAAGTACAAAACTGATGGTAGGCTGCTATTTGTTGGCCGGAAAGACACCTCTCAGCTGAAAATCAGAGGCCAAAGGGTCGAAATCGGCGACGTTGAGCATCATGCGCGTGCTTGCCTCAATGATTCTCTTCCAATTATTGTCGATGTTATAAAACCCTTAGGAAGCGATAGCTATTCCCTGGCTATGTTTGTCTTGGTGAAAAATACGGACACTGAACGGGTCAAACAATTGCTGGATGGGCTTGCGGACAAACTACGGGATGTGTTGCCGGCTTTTATGATCCCTAGCATCTACCTTCCGATCAATGACATCCCCGTTGCCTCTACTGGTAAGGTAGATCGTCGCTTATTGCGAGATACAGAGAGCGCTCTGTCTTGGAATGATATTATTGCGCTACAATCAACTATTTTATCGGTTAAAAAATATTATAAGCCTTCTACAAATGCGGAGAAACAGCTCAGTATAATTTGGGCAGAGGTTTTAGACTTGAACCCAAGTCTTATTAGCAAAACAGATAACTTTCTTCGCCTTGGAGGCGACTCGGTAGCTGCGATGCGTGTGGTTGCGAAGGCTCGAGACAACAGGTTGTCATTGACTGTTGCAGATCTTTTTAGAAGTCTTACTCTTAAAGACCTAGCCCAGATAACTGAACAGCAGACCATCACTCACGAGATTGAAGTTATCATGCCGTTTTCCTTGCTCACTGGGTCAAAGGGCAATGCAGAGGTCTGTGAGGAGGCTGCAAACCTATGTGGTGTCGAAGTGGTCCAAATCGAAGACGTTTACCCCTGCACACCACTGCAACAAGGAATGCTCGCAATTTCGAATAAAGACAATGGGACCTTATATGATAGAGGAGGCTCTCCAAAGCTAAAGATGGATTACGTTTCAAGGACTGCTTTTAAACTACCTAAGGATATTAACATTAAGCAGCTACAGAAGGCATGGGAAACTACTGTCACACGTGTATCAATTCTTCGAACCAGAATCATTGATTTATCTAAGGAAGGTCTTGTACAGGTTGTTATTGCAGACAATCATCTACAGCTGCAACAGTTTCAAGACATCAACGGCTTCTTAAAATGTGCAAAGCCCATGGGCCTGGGGACTCTGCTATGCCGAGCAGGCGTGATTAAAGGCGATTCCTTTTATTTCGTTCTAGAAATGCACCATGCTATATTCGATGGATGGTGCACAACGCTTATACTTGATACTCTTGAGGCATCTTACCAGCAAAACGAAGCTACATTGCAGCCTCTTAATTCTTTTCAGCTCTTTATTAAACATATGTTGTCCGCAAACTGTGTAAAAGCAGCAGCATTCTGGAAGTCTCAGTTTGCCGACTCGGAGGCCACTATTTTCCCACCTCCAGCTTATTTGTCGGATAAAAAGCTTGATATAAGTCATGAGATTTCCAAATTACAATGGCCACGTACTGATATTACCCCATCATCGGTAATACGCTCGGCACTTGCATTGTTACTTGCCTCATATACCAATTCCAGCGATGTCAAGTATGGAGCAACTGTAAGCGGCAGACAGGCGCCCGTCTTTGGCATAGATCGAATTGCCGGTCCTACGATTGCCACAATTCCGATCCGGGTGAGGTTTGATTGGGAGTCTACGGTAGAAACTCTTCTACAACAGGTTCAAAAACATGCCATAGAGCTCTCTGCCTATGAACAGTTTGGCCTCCAGCGTATTCAAGGAGCCCAGGAAGAAAATGAAGAAGCAAGCAAATTTCAAGTTCTCCTCGTTATTCAGCCGGCTACACAAGGAACAAGCCAGAAAAATGGCGGGCTCTTTTCGCAAGCACAAAGCATCATTATCAGTGCCGAAAATGAAATATTCGATCAGGAGACACCTGATTCGGAACGCAGCGGGATTCTTTTGGAAGCCAGCGGAGATGCTCATAGAACCTCGGGGTCTCGCACGTTGGACGTTAGGAGAGATGCTCAACATATGCCTACGTTCAGCTTTGTAACTAAAGACGGACAGGAAGACAGTATGGGTATATATAACCCGTATGCACTGCTGATAATCTGCCAGCTAGGAGACTTGGGGCTTACACTGAGGATGAACTTCGATTCAGGCGCAATCAAACGGAAGCAAGCCCAAAAGTTTGCGCATCAGTTCGAGCACTTGGTTAGACAGCTCTGCGCTGAGCATATGGTAAAATCATCATTGCGCGATATTGCCGCAAGCAACGAGAGCGACCTCAAACAGATATGGGGTTGGAATAGAACCTTACCAAAGCTAGCCGATGAGCCTGTGACAGATTTGATCGACAAGCAAGCTGTAGACCATCCGGACGTGATCGCTATTTCGTCGTGGGATGGACAAATCACCTACCAGCAGTTGGAGAATACATCAAACTGTCTCGCATGCCGTCTTCAACAAGAAGGTATTGGTCCTGGATCCATTGTCATATTAAGCTTGGAGAAATCTGCTTGGATGGTTGTTAGCATGATATCTGCCCTCAAGATTGGAGCAGTTGTGCTACCAATGTCAGCATCTACGTCAAACAAAAGAGCGCGAGACATCGTCGAAAACATACAGCCTACTATCGCCATTGTATCGAACACGTCCGATGAATCTCAGTTTCAGGATCTAATACCAACTTTGCCTATCTCTGAGTTGGTGCAGTTTAGTAACGAGGAATGGCTTCGAGTACTTTCGCCCCGTGATAATCACTGCTCAGATCCAGCCCTTATATTATTCACCTCTGGCTCAACAGGGACACCGAAGCCTATATTATGGAGCCACAAGACTTTATTTAGCAATATTCGAGCGGCCACCAGCTCTTTCAATATCACGGCTGGCAGCAGGGTATTCCAGTTTGCTGGATATGAATTCGATGTCAGCACCGTGGAAACACTTGCAACATTATCCGTTGGAGGTCGTTTGTGCATACCATCTGAGTCAGACAGGACTGACCGACTCTCCGAAGCTATCAACGATACTAAGGCCAATTGGTTATGTTTAACGCCCTCTGTATCCGAGACTCTCATTCCAGAAGAACTACCCTCGTTGAAAACTCTTGTATTTGCGGGAGAAAAGTTGCAGCGCAAGGCTGCGTTCAGATGGGCAGAAAAGCTCGATACGGTATACAACTGGTATGGGCCGGCTGAAGCTTCCGTTGCAACTTCTTATTTAATTAATGAAGAGACATGGGAAAATGGGATAATCGGTACGAGTAAGTTCGGTGCGACTTGGCTTGTCGATCCCAAAAACCCCGACGTTTTAGCTGCAATTGGTACAATTGCAGAACTGTGTATAGAAGGGCCACTTCTTGCAAGCTACATGGGTAAAAATGGCCCGGAATTAAATGAGGAAGCTTTCTTTTCTCCGGCTTGGCTTCGTCGGGGTATCTATGAACCAACTCTGGGGCGCGGACAGGTGTATCGAACCGGCGATTTGGTGAAATATGATGTCGACGGAAACATTCTCTTTATCAGCCGCAAACAGGACTACCAAAGGAAAATAAGAGGTCAGAGAATAGATCTGAATGACGTGGAGATCTGCGCTCAAAGGTTTCTGTCGGAAAAGCTTGACGTGGTGGTAGTCGCCGAAATAATTTCTCCATCTGGCAGCGGCAGCGATACCTTGGCTCTATTCATTAGTCCCACGAGCGCCGGGGATCATGGGGAAGATGTTGCAATTATTGCCAAGCGGGATTTGCCGGCCGACGAATTAGAGGCGGATCTGTCGAATTATCTGCCGTCACATATGATACCAAGAGTCTATGTTTCTATTAAGAACATTCCAATCAATCACTCTGGAAAGACAGATAGACATCGTCTGCGTCTTATTGGTAGTTCATTAACCCATGAGCAATTGGCATCTATGCAGCCTTTTCGCAGAGAAACACGGAAGCCCTCTGGGGGGATGGAAACGCAATTGCAATATATGTGGTCCGAAGTTATTGGCATCAACGGTGATGCGATATATGCCAATGACAACTTTTTCCGCCTAGGGGGGGATTCAATTGCGGCTATGCGGCTGGTAGCGTCCGCACGCAAGCAAGGGTTTTTACTGACAGTGGCAGATGTTTTTGGAGCACCACGGCTTGAGGAAATGGCACTCAAGATAAAACACGATATTAGTTCTCCTGAACATGATGTGCTTCCGTTCTCACTTCTTGGGCACGGCATCAACGAGGTTGAGAGCCGGTCATATGCAGCCAGACTATGTTCAGTCTCGGAATCCGAAGTGGTTGACATTTACCCATGCACATCTCTTCAGCAAGGATTACTTGCCTTAGGGGCTAGGAAACATGGCCAATACGTCTCACGGAGTGTTCTACGGCTGCAGGCTGATGTTGAAACAGAGCGACTTCAACGGGCATGGCTGGCTACGGTCAAAAAAATGCCAATCCTGAGAACGCGAATCATTGATGTTCCTCGCCAAGGGTTAGTACAGGTAGTTCTTGATGGCTCTTCTTTGCGCTGCGGTCAAGATGTCGAATCTTATATCCGTGATGATGACCTGGAGCCTATGGGCTTGGGAACAGAACTTTGCCGCGCTGCTATTATTAGCCGCAATTTCATATTCACAATTCATCACTGCACTTATGACGGTGATTCATTAAAGATGATTCTTGATGAGATAGAGTCACAGTACCTGGGCGAACCTGGATTGACCGTCACACCGTTCCAGAGCTTCATCAAGCACCTTAGCCAAGTCAACCCTCAGGATGCAGCCAAATTTTGGGAAGACCAACTTGCAAAGTTGGAGCCTCGACAGTTCCCATTCCTACCATCTTCAGGCTACCAGCCACAGGCAAATGAGGACCTTGAACATTCCATTTCACTGGACTGGCCGCGCACTGGAACGACGCCGTCGACTATAGTACGCGCATCCTGGGCGATTTTGGCTGCTCAATACACTTCATCTAACGATGTCATGTTCGGACTGACAGTGAGTGGACGACAAGCAAACCTAAAAGGCATAGAAAACTGTGTTGGCCCGACAATATCGACAGTACCTGTTGCTATTTCAGTCAATTGGGACGAGACTATTGAAGCTTTCCTTGAGCGGTTGCAACGCCAAATGATAGAAATATCACCCTATGAGCAGTTTGGATTACAAAATATTCAGCATCTTAACAAATGTTTGGAAACTCCCATGATACAAACTCTGCTTGTGGTGCAACCCGTGGCTGAAGGAAAGAGGCTGCATGAAGATAGCCTTTTATTCAAAGCTCGAAGTTTCTCGTCAAATCTCAGCACACAAGGCACCGATCCTTTCAATACTTATGCTTTGATGATCATCTGCGAATTAGCATCCGATGGATTGCATTTGCGAATGAGCTTTGATAGCAATATCATTGATAAAGTGCAAATGCGTCGCATGGCATGTCAGTTTGAGACTATACTTGGACAAATGTGCTCGCAAAACATGGCAGCGGCTACACTCGATGCAATTTTGACGGCCAGTAATAACGATTTGGACTTTTTCTGGAGCAAGAACGCGGAACTTCCCAGCGAGACAATTGTATGCGTGCATGATTTGATCACGATGGTAGCAACAGAATACCCAAATAAGATAGTCATAGATGCATGGGATGGACGGTTTTCGTACCAACAGGTTGAGGAACTTTCGACCGCTCTTTGCCAAAGATTGATGCAACTGGGAGCTGTCAAGGGCTCAGTCGTTGCACTGTGCTTTGAAAAATCCAAATGGGCTCCTGTAGCTCATCTTGCAGTTTTTAAAGCGGGCGCTGTTAGTTTATTACAGTCCATCGCCGTTCCTGAGCGCCGAATTGCCACCGTCTTCAAAAGTGCTAGTGTCAAATTAGCTGTGGCCTCTGAGTCTCGTGTGGACATAGTGTCCCAACATACTCGATGTTTTACGATTGAACAGCTAATAGCGACGCCTTGTCAAGACGTATCTATGCAGCTACCGATACTGGAAATGAGCGATCCAGCTGCCATTTTAGTTTCATCTGGCAGCACAGGAGAGCCAAAACAGATACTATGGAGTCATAGAGCAATGGCAGGAAACGTCAAAGCGCACGGTGAACGCCTGTCAATCAACACGTCGTCTAGGATCTTTCAGTTTGCCTCATATGATTTCGACCTCGGCACTATCGAGGTAATGTCTGCGCTTGCCAATTTGGGCTGCTTGTGTATTCCTTCGGAATCTCAGAGATTGGATGGATTGTCTGCTGCCATCAGCAATTTTAATGCCAATCATCTTAATGTTACTCCTTCAACGGCCAAACTCCTGAGCCCTGAAGATATTCCTAATTTATCGACTCTCGTTTTCGCTGGTGAGAATCTCACTCGGCAGGACATCGATAGATGGAAGGGGAAAAGTCAAGAAATTATCAATTGGTACGGACCTGCCGAATGTTCTGCAGCGACGTTCTGCGCCGTTGACGACGGGATTTGGCGTAGCAGCGTTATTGGACGGTTTGACTCAAAGCATCCGAGTCTCTGCTGGCTAGTTGATCCAAGAAATTACAACAAGCTAGTACCTTTCGGCGCGGTTGGGGAAATTGCACTTGAGGGGCCTATATGCGCTGAAGGCTACCTTGGAAATCAGCCAAAAACAGACTTTTCATTCTGTAGAAACCCAGGCTTCCTAGCATTGGGACAAGGGTTAGATAAACCCGGGAGACCTGGCCGCATCTATCGTACTGGTGATCTGGCTAAGTATGATACCAACGGCGACCTGATCTTTTTAGGTAGGAAGGACTTCCAACTCAAAATCCGTGGCCAACTTGTTGCCCCGCAAGAGGTAGAACATTCCATACGGCAGTGTCTCTTGAATGAAGAAGGGGTTCAAGTAGCAGTAGATGCCGTCGTGCCCAAGCACAGTGGCAACATTACTCTGGTTGCGTTTGTCAACTCGGCCGCGCGAGACGCGATAGAGACCTTGACGGAAGGATTAAATGAAAGGCTCAGAGCTGTCCTACCAGGATATGCCATTCCATCTTACTACATACCAGTTCCATCCATTCCCACGACACAAACTGGAAAGAGGGACCGTGGTCTATTACTAGAAATTGGGGCCAATTTCAATCCTCCACGTCAAGAATCTGTCAATAAGTGGCTAGAACCGTCGACTGCTGCCGAGATAAAACTGCGAGAACTGTGGTCGCTTGTTCTTGGGATAGACGCTAATGAAATCTCGGCAAACGATAGTTTTCTGAGAATTGGGGATTCTATCCAGGCTATGCGTTTGGTTGGGGTAGCCCGGCAACATAATCTGCGTTTAACAGTGGCTGAGATCTTTCAGCGTCCAATATTGTTAGATATGGCAAATCATCTTCAGAGCTGGGATAAGGAGCATGAAGATATCATCGGCCCTTATACGCTACTTCATCCAACACAAATAGTCGAGCTTGTGCGTCAGCAAGCAGCAACACTGTGCAATATTGCTAAGGACGATGTTGAAGATTTGTTCCCTTGCACCCCATTACAAAAGGGCTTATTGGCCCTGACTGTAAAACGTGAAGGCGATTACACTGGTCGCAACATTTTGATGCTAAAGCCATCAGTCGATATCTCTCGATTTAAAAAAGCGTGGGAAAGCGTGGTTTTAGCATTGCCTATTCTGCGAATACGTATTATTGATTTGCCAGGGCAAGGTTTATTACAAGTGGTTGTCCGGGAACACGACTGCTGGACTAAAGCAGATAATATCGAAGAGTATGTCCGAAAAGAGAAGCAGCTTCCAATGGGTCTCGGATCTCCCCTCATGAGATGCGGACTCATCCCAGGAAGTAGCAAAAAAAGCAAAGCGCGTTCCGGTGACGGCGAGAAGAAAGTTTTTGAGCATTTCTACTTTGTATTGACGATGCATCATTCCATCTACGATGGCCTAACTACGCCACTAATTTTGGAAACATTGGAGAACTTCTACAATGGAATTACGCCGGTTCCCCACTGCGCATTTCAATCATTTGTCAAGTATATGGGCCACAGAAACAAAGAAGCGGGGGTCAGCTTCTGGGAAGATCAGTTTAAGGGTTTAGAGGCTGTACAATTTCCTGCTTTACCATACCCAACATATCAGCCCCAGACGAATTCTGTTTTAGCGCGGTCGATCAGAGACACTGTCTGGCGAACGGATGATATTACCCCATCAACAGTGATACGAGCGGCATTCGCACTTCTATGCTCGCAATATTCTAACTCGACGGACGTTGTATTTGGAACAGTGGTGGATGGACGCAAGGCGCCAGTCAAAGGTATTGAGAGGTTAATAGGCCCCACGATTGCCACCGTACCGATAAGAGCCAAAGTCAGCAAGACAAGTATTGTGGAACTCCTTAAGGAGATGCAGCACCAAGCAACTGAGATGATCCCATATGAGCAAATGGGACTATCAGCAATACGCCTAATCGGTGATGAATCGCAGCAAGCGTGTCAATTCCAAGCATTCTTAGTCATCCAGCCACAGGAGCAGAGTATGAAGGACGTTGATCTGTTTGTTTCCGATTCTGGACACGGTGACTCCAAGGTCGAAGCTGGCCGCTACCATGGATTTAACTCGTACGCATTCTCGTTGGTTTCTACATTGGCCGAGAATCAACTAACACTGGAATTTTGCTTCGATTCTATTGTGATCGAGAATGAAACAATCCAGAGAATGGCAATGAACTTTGAACAGTTGCTGACAACCCTGTGCTCCCATACTCTAGATGCTGCATCAGTTGGCGACATCAATACGGCAACCAACCAGGACCTCAATGAGATATGGAAGTGGAACTCTAATCGACCAGAGAGTATCGAAAGATGTATCCATCATCTCATTGAGGAAGTTGCTCAGGCCCAACCTGACGCCGTAGCGATATCTGCTTGGGATGGAGACTTGAGCTACGAGCTTCTGGATCGCCTTGCCAATGCAGTCTCTTATCGTCTGACTGAAATGGGTGTTGAGCGCAATATGATCATTCCAGTTTGTTCTGAGAAGTCGAAGTTTACAGTGGTGGCGTTTCTGGGTGTTCTCAAAGCGGGAGGCGCTGTGCTTTTATTAGATCCCACTTTGCCTGAATCACGCCTCAAGGCCATCATCAAGCAGGTCAATCCAATATTAATTCTGACTTCTGCCTTACATGAAGCATTGAGCTCTACCTTGGGCGTGGAAACCCTACTCGTGGGCGACGGTTCAAATTTCATTCAAACTTCAATGACCAAAGAAGCCGGCCACATTGTTAAAGAGCTGCCATTTGTTGACCCCTCTGATCTTTTATACGCTATTTTCACAAGCGGAAGCACAGGAACACCAAAAGGCTGCCTCATGCAGCATCAAAACTTCAGTAGTGCGGTGTTCCATCAACGAAACGTTTTGAGGCTGAACCATGGCTCGCGAATGTACGATTTTTCATCCTATACGTTTGATGCAGCTTACTGGAGCGCATTTCACGTTCTTACCGCCGGTGGAACGCTATGTATCCCAAGCGAAACAGAAAGGAGAAATGATCTGACAGAGAGCATCCGGAGATTCCGCGCCACAGATATCTTCCTCACTCCTTCAACAGCACGTTTAATCGACTCGTCGCTAGTGCCGACGCTGCGGAATATTCATTTAGGTGGAGAAGAAGTTACGAAGGACGATGTCGCTCGGTGGATGCCTTATGCGAACGTTTTTGTATCGTACGGACCGGCTGAGTGCTCCGCAGGCACACTGTACTATAGTGTGCCGAATCCAATGCCATCAAGATTATCCATAGGCAAGCCGGTAGGAGTCTCTGCTTGGGTTGTGAACCCTGAATGCAGTGATTGCTTATTACCTATCGGCGCTGTCGGAGAACTCTATTTAGAAGGAGCATTAGTTGGTAAAGGCTATTTGGGCGACAAAGAGAAGACGGAAGGTTCATTTATAGAAAATCCTCGTTGGTTACAAAAGGGAAGTCCAGATGGCGCCGTACTTGGGCGAGGTGGCCGGCTTTATAAGACAGGAGATCTTGTGAAATACAATCCCATAGACGGAACGTTCGTTTTTGTTGGGAGGAAAGATACACAAGTTAAGCTTCGAGGACAAAGGATCGAGCTCTCTGAAGTTGAACACCATGTCCGGAGATACTTATCTACCAAGCTGGGGGTGCAAACAGCTGTAGCAGAGATTGTTACCCCCAAAATTACCGGAAGATCAACACTAGTTGTGTTTATGCAGATACTACAAGCCGAGAGCGTTAACATCGGGGATCTTATGGACGATCTTGAGTATGAGTTGCGCCAACAATTACCATCATACATGGTCCCAACAGCCTTTATATGTGTGAGATCTATTCCACTTGGAGCGAGTGGTAAAACAGATCGCAAGCATCTGCGTCAGTTGGGGGCCGATTTAACGCTGGAACAATTGGCTGGACCGGCAGATTCTACAGGTGGCGAACCACCGCTAACTGAGACGGAATCTCATCTTCGAGAATTATGGATGGCTGTGCTTGAAATTCCAGGGGATAAAATCCGTAAAAATAGTAGCTTTTTGCGTCTTGGAGGAGATTCAATATCTGCCATGAGGCTGACTGCGGTGGCTCGTGGCCACGGCGTCAATCTGACGGTTCAAAATATCCTCGAATCAGCACGATTGTCTGAAATGGCAAAATTTATGACTTATTTTCAATCGGGGAACGCTGCAGTCTGTGATAATACAGTTTTACCCTTTTCATTGCTCAAAAGTCACGATACAATAGATCACACTTTGGAATACATATCCAGGCAGTGCGGTATCGATATTTCGCAAATCGAAGATATATTCCCATGTACAGGAGTACAGAAGTCTCTACTCTCAATGACGGCAAAATCTGACAGCTCATATGTAGCCAGATTCTGTCTGCGGTTGGGAGACAATGTCGATATTGGGCGTCTCCGGAAGGCTTGGCAAAGTGTGAGTCAGATTACAGCACCTATTCTACGATATAGAATAGTTGATGCTCCGTCGGAAGGTCTCGTTCAAGTGGAGGTGAAGGATTCGATTGATTGGAACACTTATGAAAGCATTGAGACATATCTTGAGCGTGACCAAGGCGAATCAATAGGCCTAAGCAAACGTCTCACTCGACTTGCAATTGTAGAAGGTCCGAGTGTTCAGGGGCGGTTTTGTCTCATCACCCAACACCATGCGATTTATGATGGCTACTCCTTGAATTTACTTCTCACAGAAGTGTCAAAGGCATATGCTGGTACAATTGATAATGGTCTCATTGCCCCCTTTCAATTGTTCATTCAGCACATCATGAGAATTGACCGTGATGAAGCAAGAAAATTCTGGAGTGATCAGTTTTTGGAGCTAGAGGCAATCCCATTTCCAACACTACCACGTCAAATGTATCAGCCAAAAGCCGATAGCACTGTGAGGCGCCATATAACAGACATGAACTGGCAAGAAAAAGACGCCACAGCTTCAACCAGTAAGTGTCCAATGATGGAATGATTAGCTCTCATGATATTTCTACAGTGCTACAGCTGCTAACTTGTGTGACTGGCAGTAATCAGAACAGCTTGGTCGATTCTCACAGCTCGCCATACCGATTCAAACGATGTGATTTTTGGAGCGATGGTCACTGGGCGACAAGCCCCGCTAGTTGGTCTCGATCGCATGATCGCACCTCTTATCAATGCTGTCCCTGTGAGAGTCAAGATAAACCCGAAAGATACGGTAGATAGGTTGCTACAAAACGTGCAAACACAAGCAATTACCATGATTGATTATGAACAGTCCGAATTGCTCGATATTCGACGAATTAACGCGGATGCTGAGCAAGCAAGTCGATTTAACACCTTATTGGTGGTACAACCTCCAAGCCAAATTGACTATGCAGATGGAGATGGTAGCCTATTTCAACATCAACCAGAAGTGTTATCTACTCATTATGGCCTTGACAACTTTAACCCAAATGCGGTGATGATAATGTGCCAGTTGACCAAGTTTAATGACCTCAAGCTGGAAATTAGCTTTGACTCCAGCGTTATTGATTCGGCACAAATGGAACGGATAGCCAATCAGTTCGAATATATTTTACGCCAGATTTGCACATCGACTACTCAGAGAGTAGAAGATGTCGATTTGCTTACTGCGCAAGACATTAAAGAACTGTGGAATTGGAATGCTTCAGTCCCCACTGCTGTCCAAGAATGTGTGCATGATCTAATTGGGAGCACAATGAAGCGGCAGCCTCAAGCACTGGCAATATGTTCTTGGGATGGAAGCCTGTCATATTCTGAGCTAGACGATCTTTCACATCGCCTCGCTTCTCACATAGTCGCTCTAGGTGTTCAGCCTGGAAGTATAATTCCTCTTTGTTTCGAAAAGTCTATGTGGTATCCAGTTGCGGCTCTGGCGGCCATGAGGGCTGGTGCGACTTGCGTCGCCATGGACTCGACTCAGCCGGAATCACGGCTCAGATCAATTGTCCAACAGGTCAATCCTAAGCTTATTCTTTCGTCTGTTAACAATGCAACGTTAGCAAGCCGCCTCTCTGATACTATTGTGGTCAGCGTTGATCGTAGTTGTATTCCAGAAGCCCCCACAGACTTCGCCGAGCTAACACTTCCCAAAGTTCGCCCGTCCGACATATTATATGGTACGTATCATTTCATTCCCTCTTCCATTTTGAAAATTAAACATGCTGATGTTGATATTCTGAGCAGTTGTGTTCACTAGCGGATCCACGGGTGTGCCCAAAGGTATATTGACAACACACGAAAACTTTGCATCCGCGGCGATCCATCAGGAAGATATTCTGCATATACGTACTGGAACTCGCGTCTTTGACTTTGTATCATATAGTTTTGATGTGTCATGGTCCAACCATTTGCAGACATTGATATGTGGAGGCTGTCTATGCATTCCGTCGGAGTGGGAGCGCAAAAATGATATCGCCGGCGCGTTCAACAGGATGAAGTGTGATTACGTTTATTTTACACCTTCAGTAGCCCGATCACTGGAGCCGTCCATTATGCCAGGCATCAGGACCTTGGCAATGGGAGGCGAACCCATTCAGGCCACAGAAATCTCCCGCTGGACTCAAGCGAAAACAGTTATAGGAATTTACGGGCCGGCGGAATGTGCCCAAGCACTATCCTTTGCACGCCTAGATTCAAAGACACGCAACAATCATATCGGGAATTCGTTTGGTGCGAAAACCTGGCTTGTACAACCAGGTCGTCCTGATCATCTTGCGGCTATTGGTGCAGTTGGAGAGCTCATGATAGAAGGACCAACTGTTAGCAAGGGATATTTTGGTGATGCCGACAAGACCAAAGCAGCCTATATTCGAGATCCGACATGGCTGGTGCGAGGCGCCCCAGAACATCCAGGTCGTTACGGGACGCTCTACAAGACTGGCGATCTTTTGCGCTACAACTCGGATGGATCTATGGACTTCCTAGGACGAAAAGATGGTATGATTAAACTTCGAGGCCAACGAATTGAGCTAGCTGAAGTAGAATATCATGTGCGTTGCTGTCTAGGCGATCCCAGCTTGTGTGACGGCGTCGCTGCGGAAATCATCGTGCCACAAAACAGTGTTAACCCGATCCTCGCCATTTTCTTGAGTCTTCCTGAAGAAAACACACGTGACTCTGAGGAGAATGCGCGGTCAAATCTCAGGCGAGTCATGGAGGGTCTGGAAGAGAAGTTACGGGACCGTGTTCCGCAGTAGTAAGTATCTTCCTGACTGTCTTTGCAATAATGCTGTAAATTATGAGATGAATGTATGCACATCTCGAAATGTGTGAGAACATATTGATCGACGACATGATTGCGCTCATAACGTATGAAAAAGTGCTGACTTTTATTTTCTATAGTATGGTCCCTGGAGCATACATACATGCTAAAGAGATTCCCATGACAACTACAAATAAAACAGATCGACGGTCTCTACGAGAATTAGGAAATAAGCGAACCTTAGAGCAGCTTGCAGAATTGCAATCCCATGGCAAAATTCGACTCATGCCGTCTACGCCAATGGAAAAAGCATTACAGGCTTTATGGTCTTCTATTCTTGAGATTAAAGCTGAAAGTATAGGTGCTGACAGTAGCTTTCTCCGTATTGGCGGAGAGTCGATTGCCGCTATGCGGTTAGTATCGGCGGCACGCGAGAAAAAACTGTCATTGACCGTTGCGGACATCTTCAAGGCACCACGTCTATCTGAATTGGCATTATTGGTTAAAGAAATTAATTCTAACGAATATATGAAATCGGCAGCGCCATTCTCTCTGCTTGAATCTGACGACACACAGGCCTTCCTCGAGAAATTTGTGAAGCCGACTCTGGATGTTGGTCTTGAGGATGTCAAAAACGTGATCCCCGCGACTGATTTCCAAGAACGCTCAATTTTAGATGCGCTCCAGGATCCGCCAAACAGATACCCTCATTGGATTTTCGACTTACCTGTAGATGTGGACTTTTTGAAGCTTAAACGCGCTTGCTTTCAGCTTGTAACCCATTTCGATATTTTGCACACTGTTTTCATCCAGGCTAATAGCCGTTTTTGGCAAGTTCTATTGTCGGGCTTTAGGCCAATATACGATCATGTGGATGCAAACAATGAAGATATAGTATCGTTTACAAACGCAATCTGCGAGGAAGATCTCGAAAGGCCTCGACAATTGGGCCGTTCATTCATTCGTTTCATCAGCATCGCACATTTTTCAGGAAGGCACAAGCTTGTGTTCAGAATCTCGCATGCTCAATTTGATGGCTTTAGCTGGGGTTTAGTTCTTCAGACTTTGTCGTCCATTTATAATCAGGAGCATGTTCCGGCTTCACCCCCTTTTGCCCAATTTATTTCCTTCAATGAAACGAAAAGGAGAGAAAGCGAGGTATACTGGACTTCAAGACTTCGAGGATCGTTATTTCCAGGATGGAACTTCAGTGATTCAGCACATGATACATACACCACAGACGACAGATTGACAATGAAGAAAACAATTCCAATGTCAAAAACTCAGCGTAATGGAGGTTTTACGCCTGCGGTTATATTCCACGCTGCATGTGCAATCGCCCTATCTCGCCAATTTAAACAAAAGGACATAGTTTTTGGTCGACTTGTGACCGGCCGTTCAATGCTACCAAGCCACCTTCAAAAGGTTGTGGGCCCCTGCATGACAGAAGTTCCAATAAGAGTCAATGTGGCCACGAATAGCAGTCTCGCCGACGTTGCTTCGCAGCTACAGAGCCAATTTATTGAAGATTCAACACATGAAGCGTCAGGAATGGCCAAAATCATCAGAAACTGCACTGACTGGCCAGAAAATGTAACAGATTTCGGCTGGCGAACCTCTTTCCAACAGGAGGAAGAAACAGAGTTTTCGTTGTTAGGGTCGCCTAGCACTGTTTCGTTTTATGATCGCCCGTTACTTCCCCGCAACCGTCCAGAGATTTATGCCACGCCCCGAGGAGGAAGCCTTGATCTTGAATTTGAAGGCAACCGGAAACTTATATCCGAAACAATAGTGAAAAGGTTGTTGGCAGAGCTTCAAAGTATCTTAAGAGCATAATAATAATATAAATTTATTTATAATTTCCTTTATTAACTTATAAGATCTATACTTTAAGTTAAGGAATTTCTTTATAGTATTTGCTTTTTACTTAAAGCATTAGCTTATTTATTTTTAATTCCTTTATAGTAAATAATCTTATAATTAAAGTTTAATAAAAGCTTAAAATAGCAGGTTTAGTATATTAATAAGCATTAAGTTTTAATAAAGAAAATAATATTTTAATAATTAATATAGACCTTAATTTTATATATATTCCTTAAGCAATAGTATTGCTATTCCTTAAATACTTTAATAATTACTATAAATTCCTTATTATAGATAAGGTAATTAAGTTTAGCGCTATATAGCTTCTTAAAGAAAAATACTATAAAGTA
>JARFTM010000343.1:0-22065 GCA_030278935.1 Trichoderma polysporum | reverse complement strand
ATATTATTTATATTTTTAATATTTATATATTAATATTCTTTTAATATATATATAAAGATAAAATTTTTATTTATTACTTAAGTAATAAAAGTAGTTTTTTTATAATTTTTAATACTGCTGCTAATTAAGGTATTATAATAGCTGCATTTTCTTAATTGCCTAAAAGGCTTATAGCATCTGCTATAGTTCTTTAAGACGCCTTAAATAACAATTTTAGTTTCTTTTTATCTAATATCTGGTCAACCGGTTAAAGTGTTTTAGTGGTTAGGTACCTAAAAGGTAGGGTACCTGTAGGTGTAGGAGGGACGCTTGACCATCTACTTATATTACGAATAGTTTAGTTTTTTAAGTGCAATACAATTAAACAGAACGAGTGTTCTAACATAGTAGAAAGTTTGTTAATAACACTGAGAGAAGCAATCTTCATACATACAGACTATCCAGAAATCTGAGCATCATCATTATGAGGTCCAATAGCGGAATTTTAAACACATATTCTATTTATGCAGGTTTGCACCGGCGTTCTTCTCAGCTAAACTTTCTATGTGTCGTCTTTTAGCATGGCTCCCGCCGGAGCAGGCATTGCAGCGCCAGGCATAGGAGAATTTCGCCTCTTGAAATCATCAGAGATATACCCCATGGTCACGAATTCAACCCCTTCGTGCTTCATGAAATGCTCAATAAGTCTTACAAACGGTGTTAGTTTATACATGTAATGATTGGCATTTGAAGAGATCTAGGTAAGGTGCTAGTCTTGCTCACCTCTCGTGCATCAAGATGACTTGTGGCCGACCTGAGACATCAGGATGGCAAGTAATGGGGAAAATAAACTCGTCATACTCTCGGTAGCAGTAATCAAAAGTATCTCTCCAAATATCCTCGACGTCTCGCGGATTCACATATCCGTGGCTATTGGGCGCAGCTTTAATAAACATCATCGGTGGGAGGTCGTCGATATACCAGTTGGCAGGGATCTCTACAAGCCCAGTCTCTTTGCCATTGATTAACGGTTTCATCCACTCATTTGGATTCTTGCTATAGTCAATTTTAGTCCACGAGTCACCAGTCCGAAGATAGTACGCCTGACAATCGTGATGGCTAAGACTATGATCGTATTCAATCCCGTAATCTAGAAGCAGTTGCGCTCCTCCGGCGCTGGCTTCCCACCAAGGCGCGACGCTACCTTTTGGCGGTTTGCCACAGAATTCGGTAAGTTGCTTATACGTCTTGTCGAGAACGATCCGCTGTTGTTCCAATGTCATATCTGCCGGGTTCTCATGTGAGTAACCGTGCAGGCCAATCTCATGGCCAGCGTCTCGCACCGCCGCCATTTCTGTAGGAAAAGACTCAAGGGTGTGGCCTGGAATAAACCACGTTGCCTTGATACTGTATTTATCAAACATCTTCAGCATGCGCTGTGTTCCAACGGTGGCTGCAAAAATTCCTGTTTGTCATACTTTAGCAATCTTGTCACTCAATTAGTAAGACTGCTTAAGCTTTTTCTTGCCTCTACTGATATCGTTTGTTGAGTCTTCGCCGCCATAGGAGCCCAACCATCCTGCGACTGCGTCAACATCAACCCCCCAGGTCACCATGACACGCTTCTTTCCCATATTTTTAATGGTTTATCATGAGATCTGGGATCAGTGATCGTCAAAGAGCAAATTCACTCAAATCGATACCAGACTGCAAGATTGGCGAAATTGGCTCAATGAGTAAAAGGATAGCCTGAAGAATACGCGTAGATTTGTAAAAGAGATGCTCAACGCGATGTTAAATGAGCTATCTATACCATAGCGACAGATGACTTGCAAAATATAATAAGCGATTTGTTTGAACTTTGCCAACTGCGAACTCAGCGGTGGTTTCCACGAAGTGGCCCTCCTTCTTGGGGTACAATTGGAGTAACACCCTCCATATTTTGGAGACTAGCGCCCTTCGCTGATGAGAAATCTCCACAGAAAATGTTCTATGAGAGAGCAACATAGTGTCGGCACGGTGCGGGAAGATGGATTGATGTTCACAAACAGATGTGTACTATTTAAATCTACCATATAGCTTTCCCTTTTAGTTTAATAGTGCCAAAAGACGTCGGCTTGCTATATATTGCATTTTCAAATGCGTAGCCCGTGCTTCTAGATTTAGTTGGGTTTCTTTTAAACACGAAGCGATTATGTCGGTCCTATTTACGTCCATCTCTCAGTAAGTTGGACAAATCTTGCTAATTTCTTTCCACTCATGATCTAACTCTGGTACAAGGGGCAATCCAGTACAGAAACAGGATGTGCAGGCTGCTTTGAATAAACTAGGCGTTTCTCTTGATCCAGAAGAAGAGGATGATTTCCACGCGCTGCTTGCGGCTGTTCATGAGTGCGCAGAGGACATACAGCAGCTACCAGACTATCAGCCTGCTCCAGATAGAGCCCGCTATCCAAGAGAAGGTATACATCTTCCGTCTGAAGAAGAGCAGTTTTCGGGCCAAGCCTGGGCATATCGATTTCTCATCCGAGGCGCCACTGGACCTGGGCTTCTAAGAGGCAAGACTGTTTGTCTCAAAGACGTCATTGCAGTAGCCGATGTCCCGCAGCTTTATGGAACCGATATATTCCCCGCTTGGATTCCCACAACAGACGCGACAGTCGTAACGAGAGCACTTGATGCTGGTGCAGACGTGGTGGGGACAACCACTTGCGAAAATCTGTGCCATTCAACATCCTCATTTACTAGTGCCCAGGGGACAGTTCATAACCCTTTTGCTGTTGGGTATTCAGCTGGAGGGAGTACATCTGGGGGTGCTGCAATCGTCGGCGGCGGTCTTGTGGACATTGCCATCGGGACGGACCAAGGTGGCAGTATCCGGATTCCTTCAGCCTTTTGTGGATGTTAGTTTCAATAAACGCCGAACCCATTGACTCAAACCTCTAACGTATGTGATAGGTGTTGGCTTTAAACCCACGCATGGACTAGTGCCTTACACAGGCATTAGCAGTGGCGATGCAATTAATGATCACACAGGCCCAATTGCGAGAAGCGTGTTTGATGTAGCACTTTGCCTTGACGCAATAAGCGGCTACGATGGAATCGACGATCGATCTCTGGGTGCACCAACACACGGCTCAACAACTTTTGCTGCCTCCATGCAGGCACACCAGGGCCAATTAGATAATTTCAAAATCGGTATACTTACAGAAGGATTCGATCACCCTATGGTAGACAAAAAGGTTAGGGAGGTAGTACTCGAGGCAGCTCACAAATTTGTGAGTCTTGGCGCCACAGTTGAAGAGGTGTCAATACCATATCATTTACGCGGTCCAGGACTTTGGACCATCCAGCAGCGCATTGCCGGGTCGCAAAATCTTCTTGGACATCAGCATGGGAGGAGAGGTTTGTATCTAACCGAACTGGAGCAAGGTCGGCTTCCGTGGACCACTGAGAGTTTCAGAAGGGGGTTTGCAGCCACCAAGAATGTTATCATCAACGGATTGTATCTAGTCAACTGCTTTCCAGGTCTGTACGGAAAGACCACTAACCTAGGACGGCAGCTCCGCGATGCCTACCAGGAAGCATTTGAGCGGTACGATGTGCTTCTCATGCCCACGGCCCCGATCGTAGCGCCTAGGCATGGGGAGAAAGGCTCACCAATGGAAGCTCTTAAACCTAGTATGGGCATTACCATAAACACTGCCGTATTCAATGTCACTGGTCACCCAGCTATTACTATCCCTGTTGGCTTCGCTCCTTCGAAAGAAGAGCCCCAATTACGTCTGCCCGTTGGCATGCAGATTGTCGGTGGACTATGGAACGAAGATAAAGTTCTCCGTGCTGGATATTCGTGGGAAAATGCGTTTGATTGGAAGCAAGAAGTTCCGAATTAGATAACAACCAATCGAGTCATGCCGTGTGTTACGAATATAGCGGGGCAGGAGAATGTAAATATAGACGGTCACCAGTTCAACAGAAAGTAAAATCTCCATTTCCATTCTCTATTGGATCTATAAACAATTCTCAGTGAATGACGTAACCTCCATCAACTACTAATGCATGCCCTTGAATAAAAGATGCTTGTCTTGAACAAAGAAATAAAATTGCGTCTGCGACTTCCTCCGGCTGTCCCATCCGCTTCATGGGCGCCATGTCAATTGCTGGCTGAAGGCGTTGCTTAACTTCTTCGCTGCTAGTTGTCATTGGGGTTTGTATCACGCCTGGACACACGCAGTTCACTCGGATCCCATCTGCCGAATAATCAATTGCGTCACAGCGAGTCATCCCAATAACGGCAGATTTAGAAGCGCAATAGGCCGCTATGATGCCCATCCAACCATCTCGTCAGCTATGGCACGTATGGGGGTTATGCAGCGAACCTTGAAATGGAACTAGCGACAGATGAAAAAAATAAAAAATAAAAAATACTCACGTGCAGCGTGCCTCCCTACTATCCCAAGCTGACTTGCGATATTCACAATCGCTCCTCTGTCAAGCGGCCGATTTGATATAGAGTCCAGTTTATAAGGATCCTGCTGTACGATTTGTATCGGATCTTGTTTGGCCATCCGCTTCAGCTCTGCCCGCGAGCTTAGCCAGCAGCCCCTGTAATTGACATTATTAATCTGGTCGAATTCTTTGGCTGAAAGTTCGGTAGAGCGGAGGGGAGCTCGCAGTATCCCAGCGCAGTTAACAGCATAGTCAATACGGCCAAACTCCTGCTGGATCCCGTCCATGAACGACTCAACGAAGGTTTCATCAGCAATGTCGCCGGCTCTTGCAAGAACCCTTACATCAGGATGCACTCTATTGATTCTGCCCTGTGTTTCCAAGAGCCCAGCTTCGTCGATGTCGGTAATGCCAATCTTAGTGCAGCCGGCTACTGCGAATGCCTGAGCTGTTGCGGCTCCGATCCCTAGTGGAACAGACCTTTGTCAAAAGCCAGTCCGCAATTCATTCGTCATCATAGGGCAACATGGAGCTTACCAAGGCCACCAGCGCCTGTAATTACCGCCACCCCCGGAAATTGTGTCTCATTTATGGCCATTGGTAACAAGATTGGGTATACGCTTTGGATACTGGAGCTGGTAGATGTTGGAAAGTAGGAATTTAACCAGAGTAAAAACAGCCATCAATCCATCTGAAGCCAATCTTGCCAAATATACGGAATAAAGCGTCAGCAAATACTACCTCTGGGTCGCTAAAAGCTAAGCTTGCAAGTGGATTTTGTCACACTGTGCATCTGCTCATAGTCTCCAATTTTGCTCACTAACGGCCGAGATAGCCGGCCAATTGGCCTTCATTGTAATTCTCCATACCTTATCAGGCAAAAGACATGCGCTTGCTCCATAGATCTTTGAAGGTAGCCGCCTGAGGATCCTATCATCGACAGCCTCAGGCTCATTCGCCTCCACAGCGAACCTGGTTGCTCCAAGCGCAAGCCAAAGCACGACTATGCTTCTCCATGCTTCTCCAGCTTTCTCCATGCTTGCTCATATAGTCTACCACAATGGTATCTTCAGACTCCAATCAAACCCCCAACTCCCGTCATCAAGTCCAAGCCCGCCACCCCTCTACTGTAACAAGGAGGAATGTTTGTGTCTATTGCCCGCGGAGCTTCAAGCGCACGGAACACCTCCAGCGCCATATTCGTACTCGTAAGTAATGTCATTCTCGCTCCAAGGATTCACCTTATAGTTGAAGACTATATGCTCGCATGACTCACTGTCTCTCTAGACACCAAAGATAAGCCATACATCTGTCATTGTAGCACAGCTTTCGCACGCCGGGACTTGCTCACTCGGCATGAGAGGCTTGCTCACGGACACAACAGCTCTTATCAAAAGGAGCAGGCGTCTGCTGATTATCAAGCTTCAGCGGATGATCCCACAGGGCAGTCACTTGTAGAGGCCACAAGTACAGTGGGCTTTTCTACAACCCATTGGATTACGCCCATCTCTGAGAAGAGTACTGAGGGCCAATGGCCTCGGCAGGATCAGAGTGTAGGGGAATTTAATCATAATGCGCCCGACGATGCGCTAGACACAACATCGCAAACCGTTAAGCCAACCCATCCGGTGTCTGTTGAGAGAGTGATTGAACAACACCCTCAGCTTATGCCTCGAAATGACGAAGACACAGGTAATCCTTCGAGCATAGGTAGGAATCATATGACAATCAAGAAAAATACACCGGAGACTAACTATATTATAAGAGGAATCATTTGCACTCTTCAATGATGATCCAAACCACTTTCAAGAATTTGCCAGCTTCCTAGATAGTATAGGACTTCCGGCAGAGTGGACGCCTCCCGACTTCAGACATGAATTCGACACCAGCGAGGTTAATACTGAGAGTCATGACAAGAGAGAGTCGAATAATCATCTTGTGACGAACGACGAATCTTGCCCTGGTTCTCCATTTGGTTCATGGCCGCCTTCGGTACCACAAGGTGATCAACCCTTGAGCTCTCTATCAGATAAAGGTTAATCCTCTCCCTTGCCGTGGCATTGACTACAGCTGTTTTTCTCTTCGTATTCTCATATTCTTTATCCATGTAATGGATAATTATGCAACCTAAACATGTGTTTCTGAGAAATTGGGGCTAAAATTGCCGAGCTTACAGATCCTCATGATTCAAACTTCAATACCTCCTCGTTGCGGGTAAGCTCTGATATTCGAGCGCGATTTAATGCAGCTCTGGTTAAGTATCAAAACATTATCCCAGATTTCGTCTTACCGTCTAGGCATACCCTTACTAGATACATAATCTCCTTCTTCGGAGGATTCCATTCTCACCTTCAGTTCCTTCACGCTCCAACTTTTCGATTGGTTAATCGCCCCATTGAACTTATCCTAGCCATATGCGCTGCAGGGGCACAATATTGTTTCGAGTATCGAAACTCGAAAACCCTTTTTCATGCTGCGAAAACAATTGTATTGACTAAGTTGGGACCAGGGGGGGTAGCGCTCAACGGAGGAGTTGGGTCAGTCTTGTCATCGCTGAGTTTAGGCAGCCAGCTCCTTCCGCAGTCGTCTAATTCGGCCTCTTACACCGCATTGGCTTCGAGCTTAGAGCCCCAACATCCAAAATCATATGAACCAATGGAAGCAATCCGCTGCTTGTTGATTTTGATGGGTTACGCTACATGGGAAGATTCAGAGCTTCTTCATGAAGCATTGAATCTCCAAATCTTGCTTGTTCATTGTCTTCGAGTTGTAGGGTTACGAGAGACTCTGCAGAATGATTCGATAGCAACGACTCCCTCTTGGGCTGATTGGGCGGAACAAGAGTCTGTGAGAAGGACCAAACTTGTCTCATTCACGTTCGTTCACGTTCATAGCATCGCATATAACGTATATCCGGCACTACGAAGTAATGAGATCCATCTTCGCCTGCCCTGTGCAACAAAAGAGTGGAATGCTCAAACTATGACCCAGTGGCAGATTGCACGGCGCAATATAGCGATACAGCAGCTTCATTTCCAAGATGCCTTGTCCCTACTTCTTACAGCTTCGGAAGGAAACACTCATATCGATCCTACACCTGCGCCTCTTGGAAATTATATATTACTTCACGGGCTTCTTCAGAGAATACATCTCGTAAGAGAACTTTCTCTTTCTACACCAAATTGCTCAACTGCTTTGCCAGACGAGGAATTGAACAAAATTGAGTAAGCATATGCAAAAGAGTTTGTGTTTTTGTGCTACTGCTGCCGGTTCGAATATTCAACATTCATAATCGATTACTGACATTGCATGTAGACGAGCACTCCGGTCTTGGACTCTGGTGTGGAAACAGGCTCCAGAATCCAGTCTGGATCCATCGAACGAAAATGGACCAATCCCATTTACTTCCAGCGCACTTCTTGGTCTTTCGTACATTCGCGCATGTCTGAACTTGGGTCCTCATCGAGCACTTGAAACACGGGATCCATCACTAATTGCCGCATCGATCTCTATGGCCCCGTCTCCCTCGCGCGGTCGCTTCTTGATCCCAGCCTTAATATACTCCACACACGCGCTCAGTATTCCGGTTCGGCTTGGAATTGATAGTGTTTCTCGTAGCCAGGCATTCTTTTGGAGTGTTCGCCATTGTCTCTCTAGTCTAGAATGTGCGGTGTTTTTAAGTAAGTGGTTATGTTCGTTGTCTCAATCATATAACCCTCAATCATTAACAGGTGAGCTTTCCCGCTCGAATTGAGATACTATATAAATTAAGATGTATATGATGAAGAAAACGAAGAACGCATTCTCCATTGGGTTAATGCAATTGTTCAAGAAGCTTTGTCGTACTTGGATTTTGATAAAGCGGATAACAAAATGGAAATCGATATTATGCTGCCGTCTACGCTTGGCCTGGCAGTCCACAGGCTTTGGGCGCGCCTCTTTAAGCACAATGTACAATGGCCATTCATTAATATTATTGGCCAGGGGTTGGAAAAATACGCGGAGACGTTGCAGGCCGGATAACTGACTGGTTAAGTCCTTTTATATGCCAACAGTAAAAGAAATACAACAGCATGTCAGTGATCATAATTAGTAGGAAGAAACCGAACTAATACTGATCTTTAGCAGGGTGAAGCTATCTTGAAAATATCTTGAAACTATTTGCAGTTGATAAAGAAAAAGAAAATTTGAACAGATTTTGTTTGGATAATATACTGGTGCACCGGAGTGTTGCCTCTGGTGGGAATGTGATGCATTGATGGTGCGCCCGCAGTCAAATAACTAAGCTTTAATTCAACGGCTACATACTGTAGATATCATCAAGTTCGGCCCCAATTTCGGCGACTGCCCTAGCTATTAATATCTGGATATGCCACCAGTATTAAGGCTTGACATATAAACGAGCTGATGCAACGATGGATACTTGATATCACATGCCTATATTATCACCTATAAGATAAGCCACAAGACAAGCTACAAATGAAGCTATAAAGGAATCTATAAAAACAGCTGCAAAAGGAGCCAAAGAAGTTGCTTGCTTAGAGCAAATGCTATTTATGAGGCTATAAAGTAGGAGCAAGAACTTATATATGTTCTATAAAAAGCTTATAGAGTCCTTTAGTAGGCAGCTTAATGGAAAATTATACTGTATATTGCTCACTAATAATGGTATTTATAAATGTACGGCACTATGAACCTATGGCGGCCTGGTAGTTTAGACCGTTCGTAAACACGTCAACGATTTAACCTACTTATCAGGTAATAGTACCCTCTTTAATAGGATTATTGTTAACCGTTCCAATAACCTGACAAGTTGCCTAAGCGATAGCAAACTCGTTATGCCCCTGATAGCACTGGTATCCTCCCTGTCCTAACACCTTGGGATTATGGAGTTTGTATGAGGGAGAATACCTCCTGTCTCTTCGCAAGCAAAAGATAAGTACCTGTCACTTCGTAAGCGGTCTTTCGTACACAGTATGTTTGAAACAGCGAAGGTCATTCAAGCTTACCGGAAATCAGCCATCGACCCCTAAATCGCTCTAGTGCTTGCTTCAACACATGGATATGCAATGCAATATCTAGTCCAGCAGGAGGCTTATATTTCATTCTCAAACATGCCATTAACGCCTTATACAACATATGGAGCAGAAAGGGCGAAAGTTTGTCGCAATCTTGTGCGGTGTACTCGAAAGATTCTCGTGTCATGACTTTAACAGCTTGCTGGAGAGCAGAGACAGTTTCAGGTGATGCAAAGTCCTCCGTTGATCGCCCATTGTCTTCAGTACTCAACCGCGAGGATGGGCTATCAAGGGCAAACACCGCGCTTCAACATTTTAGTTATACGAAACTCACTGGGAGGCGGGAGTCAGTACATGTAACTTACTGCATTCAACGTGCAGAACAGTACCCTATTTGTCACTCCTTCCGTCTCTCCGAGGTTTATCAGGGAGAGAATAGTGCGTCGCAACTGCGCAGTGTTGCGTGGCTCTTCATCTGCCCGACAAAGGGCTTGACTGAGCAGAGGTACTGCGTGTGCAAACCGAGCAAATCTCCCAATGGAACTTGGGAAGACAAACGCAGTTTTACTGCATCTTCAGGTTTTGAAAGCTGCAGTTTGCTGTCAGCGAGAAGAAAAAAACGGAAGGAGACATGCGCCTCGTGCTCACTCCATTATCCCAATCTCCGTCGTCTACTGGTAGGTAACTCTCCGGGTCTGGATCCGGAGTTACCAAGTATCGCTTAAGATAGGAAAGATTCATAAATCTGCAACATAGGCCATGTAAGAATTCGGGTCACAATAGAAGAGCACTGGGTCAGGCCCGGAGACTGATGGGATGGAATTGCGCGTACCTATCGAGTATTACAATCGCCCACCAGACACGGCGACGTTCTTCCAGCTCAATCCATGGGACTCCGGAGATGAGGCCCCAATTGTTCAGAGATCTGTCAATCTCAAGAAGAGTACCAATGCGAGCGCAGTTTGCAACAGAAATAATCGCCGCAGGATATATCCCGTGGCCGAGCTCGTAAATCGCAATCAGGACAGCAGCTTGGAGAGCCAGGATAGAGAACCTCCCTGAGGACTCTATGTCGAAATAAAATTGTTTCACAGTTCGATAAAGCATTGATTTTGCCACCGTTACACGTGATGAACTGAGTTTCATGGCCAGAACTAGTAAGAATAGCTCAGCTCTTCGAAAAGCCAATCTATGCATCAAATTTTCTTGAAATTGTTGCTTAGATACAATAGGCATCCAAACATGTATTGTATTGAAGAAAACGTGAGCGGCAGCCTGAATATCGCTAACACTGCCAACCAAGTCGGCAATCATCTTCGTAATATTCACATCTATCTTTTCGGTTTCCAGTTGCGCTAGGATGAATTGATCAGGATCCAGGAAGCTTGCAGCAAGAAGGTCAAGCTCGTTCAGCTCAGACAGCTGATGGTGCGCGTTCTCCTGTCCTGTTCGACCAAGCGAATTGTGCGAGTTGGTATCCACGGCAGAACTCCGAGACGATCGATGACTGGTAGATAGAGAAGGTTCATCAGAGCTATCTCTATCTCCACGCCGGACTCTCTCTTTCCTATGGTGGGGATAATCGCACGCTACTCGCCTTCTGGTAAGTTATTCGGATTGTCAACTCCGAACTCACACAACATATGGCGCGATCAGTGATGCTGTAACTTACTGATGGCAGAGCGCGCAGCAGGGATATTGACGATCACAGCGCCTCTTCAAACGCCGACATTGATGGCAGGCAAGCGGTGATTTCACAGTGCTAGCGCCATCTTGTTGATGCTTCATAGTAGGGGACTGACGCGGCGGCATGTTCGTGCGATTTTTTGGCGGAATTATGGACAAATGGTTGATGCTGCAGTCAGATTTGCCTCTGCCGGCATGGTGTGTATGGCGCGGCTTCGGCTGAAGTTTAATAAGGTGATATGTTGACGTGCAAAAGGGATTTACCTGACTCAATTTGGCCTCTAATGCTTACGCTGGCTGGAACGTGGCAATCAGGCCCAGTACACAAAGCCCCGCTTGCGAAACTCCGCTTACAAAATCCCGTTCTCAAAGTCCGCTCAAATTAGCCGCTCCAAAGAGCCGCTCCAAAGCTCCGCTGTCGAATGACGCCTCAATGCTTCCATAAACTCCCGAGACAATTCTATTTAAGTGATAATGCAAAGGTTCAAGGTGTGTATTGTAGCTAATATAACCCTACTACATACGAGGCCATTAAATCTAAGGCGAGGAGGAAGAACCCTGCTGCTTTATGCTTTTGCTGGCTTTGAGCAGTTTGACTTCTCCGCTTTAAGGTAGCCGTGGAACAAGACTACTTTTCTACTTTTACCACCGCCCTTGGCCTCCATGAGGACTTCGTAGAAGCGATGAGTGCATTTTGCCCTGAGTTTTGCCATGTTCTTTCCATTGGGAGCGCCGCGGCACCATTACTCATGAACAACGCACCACGATTCGATGCTTGACGAGTAGGCGACACAATATAGAGAAAGCAGAACACACTCAAAAGAGCGTACATTGGCCGTGCTGTAACGTTTTCTTTTCTATTGTAGGGATATTCCATCGTAATGCGTGCTAGCACTACGCAAAGCCGGCATCTAGGACCTGCTTCGGTAGTCCTCATGAGATGTGACAGTGATCTAGTCAACTTTCGGAAACCTGCGATATTGAGGCTTACGTTAATGTTATGAGCAATCAACCATTTCACGCGCTAATCCAGGTTCCGTTTCTAGTAACATTTAGGCGTAATTTCTAGTGAGCTAGGGCTAATCTCTCCAGCGACGATTTCTAAGCCAGCCCAACCCACATCAATAGAAACAACATATTGATGGAAAGAAAGAGCCTCCAAAATAAGGCTCCTCACCCCGTTCATTATTCATGGCATACAAGAGGTTAACAGAACGCCCCTAAGTTACTAGCGCTGATGCATTGCCCTGGCACGGAGGCATCCGGTTTGTAAACTCAGGGACGGAGGAGTAACCTTACCAAGCCGATACAGTAGGCTGTCCTGTAGAGCGAGCTTAGAGAATACAGATAAGCAACATCGCCGTATGGTTAAATAGAGGCGTGCCCATTCAACTTAAACTTGTATTAGCCAAGATCCTCCTCGCAGCCTCCAATATCTCGATATTTACTATCCTTACAAACTCATCTTATACTAAAATGATGGAGAAGACATTAGAAAACCCAACCAGTGATGTCGAGGCTAGTGGCGAGGAATCCATCAATGGAGGTCAAAACGTTAATCCAAGAGATAACATAAAAAGATCGCATTGGATCCTCACATGTGTTGCATTATACCTGGGGGCCCTTCTTTATGGTACAGGCTTCCCAGTCCCCAATTCTTTTGAGCACCGTTGCACCTACTGATATTTCCAAGGCCTGGATACCACGATCGCCGCCGATGTCCAGGCACAGGTGTACGAGACATTAGGACATATCGAGAACCTACCGTGGATTGGGCTTGGATTTCCAATGGCATCAGTTGCAACAATCCTGCCGCTCGGTCGAGCATACGCGCTGTTCGATATAAAGATACTGCTTCTATCAAGCATTTTCGTGTTCGAAGTTGGTAGTGCAGTTTGCGGTGCAGCGCCAACTTCTGATGCTTTGATCATTGGCCGAGCTATTGCGGGCATTGGAGGAGCTGGAATGTATTTGGGGTGAGTAGCACAGTGGGAAAAACTTTACAGAGCACTTACGGTACATAGGGCACTTACTTATTCATCTACCTTCACTACAAAAACTGAAGCTCCTTTATATAATGCTTTGACCGGCTTAAGCTGGGGCGTTGGCTGCATTCTTGGGCCGGTTATCGGTGGCGCATTCTCTGTTAGCAGTGCAAGCTGGCGTTGGGTACTATGATCACCACCTTCTTACTAGAAGATCATGCTAATTTTCCATCTAGGCTTTCTACATCAATCTCCCGCTTGCTGGCATACTGTTGCCTGTTTACCTCTTTATTGTTCCATCCAAGAACCCTCGACCGGATCTCACTATTAAACAAAAGCTCGCTAACATCGACTGGGTTGGAGCGAGCCTTTACGCTGCTATCTTTGTGCTGTTCATGATTGTGCTGATCTTTGCTGGTTCAACGTATGCCTGGAATTCTACTGCATCCATCGTGCTTTGGGTAGTTTTTGGAGTTTGCTTGATTGCCTTCGTCTTACAACAGGGTCTCAAGATCTTTACGACCGATGAACATAGGATCTTCCCCGTGCATTTTCTTAAATCACGCATTCTTATCCTGCTATATATTGCTACTGGCGGTGCCGGTGCCGCGCAAGGTGTTGTGCTCTACTACACACCACTATTTTTCCAATTCACGAAAGCCGATAGCCCTTTGCAAGCTGCTGTCCGTCTGTTACCTTTTGTCTGCGTGTTCATCTTCTTCGTCATGGCCGCTGGTGCCACGCTTCCTATTGTCGGCCGATATAATCTTTACTACTTTGCCGGCGGTTGTTCCATCGTCATCGGAGGCGCTTTACTCTGTACGCTCGATGAAACCACATCCACTAGCAAAATTTATGGGTATGAAGCTCTCTCAGCTAGTGGAATTGGTCTACTTTTCCAAATAGGATATGCCGTCGCTGTTGCCAAGGTATCTCCCAAAGACGAGCCGAAAGCGATTGGCTTTATCAACGTTGCCCAGATTGGTTCCATTGCTATTGGCCTTGCAATTGCAGGATCGGTGTTTCAAAATGCTGGGTTCGACGCGCTTAAGAGCGCTTTTGCCGGCAGACATCTCACCGATGATTATATCCGGTCGGCTTTGGCAGGCACCTTGTCTCCGGTCTTCTCTTCAGATGATGAAGAGATCATTAAGGTTGCTGTTATTGCCGTAGCAGGGACAATTCGAAAGGTGTTTAGCACTGTCACAGCGGCAGGAGCGCTAGTCGTGGTTAGCTCGCTGCTAATGCAATTCGAGAAAATAAACCTAAGCATTGTCGCTGGCGGTTAACCAAGTCGAGATTTTTAATAAGTACGAAGAATTTATTCTATATGATAAGTTTACAGTTAGTGGTAAGAAAAGGCGTGCCAGGTACAAGCTTATGTTATCTTATAATCCTTGTTAGAGTATCCTTTATCGTTACAATATTATTATTTTATCATAGCTCATCTTTTATCTTTGGTTTTTCTTGGCCTTCGTCTTTTAAACCCCTCTTGATAATGGAGCTCAAAATCTCATACACAATCTGTGCCGCTGCCAAAGCAGTTTCCTCGCCTCTTCCTTGGTAAGCAGGGCTGACCTCCACCACATCAGCACCAACAATATTCAAACCCTCAATACCTCTCAGAATCCGGATAAATTCTCTAGTAGTCCAACCGCCAGGCTCGGGGGTTCCAGTACCAGGTGCGAAAGCGGGATCCAATACATCAATATCAACAGACAAATACACGGGGTCTTCAGTCCCTAGGACCGACATAATACCGTCAATGATACCTTTAGTACCAATCTCGTCAATTTCGTCGGCGGCAAAGCGAACCCAGTTCTGTGCAGTATCCGATTCGTGATCTGCCCAGTCAGAGCCGCTAAGACGGGTACGCAAACCGGCGTGAACAGACTGGCCCGTTGATGCGTTGGATATAAGACCCTCTTGGTTAGCTACCCAGAACATAGAACCGTGTGTGAAGTGTGTTGAACCCCAGGCAGAAGGATATGCAGCGGGATCCCAGGTGTCCAAGTGTGCTAGAGTCAATCAGTATCCGTCCCCTTTTCTTGAGTCTATGGGAGATACATACCGTCGAAGTGAAGTACACGAACTGGTCTGCCATAAATCTCCTTCAAAGACCTCAATGCAGGCAGCGCCAAACTGTGATCACCGCCAAGCGTGATGAGCTTAGGCTTACCTTTGCTCAGTGAGCTTATTGGCCGAGCTCTACCAAGATTCTTAAAAGCCTGCGTCATTTGCTCTGTTGCAATATTATTATCAAAGGGTGTGATAGGAATATCTCCACAGTCAATAATCTTTGCCCAGTTCTGATAAGGGTTGATATTGGCGCGAGGGTTGAACGCGCGTAAGGATGTCTGGCGAGAAGAGGCTTGTCTGATGGCTCTGGGTCCAAATCGGGCACCTGCAAAATTATAAGTAAATAGTCATCAACTAGGCAATTTGAAGAGTATATATATACCCGGTCTAAAGGAGACCGCAGTATCAAAAGGTGCGCCGATGATTGCAATGTCATATTTTTCTTGAGGATTAGTGAGACACTTGACGTAGTCCAGATGAGCAAATGATCCGATGCCGTTGAAAGACCACTATATCCTGTTAGTATGAATTATCAACTACAAATTTAGTTCAATGCTTACCTCGTGTCCCCATTTTACCTCCAACTCAGCCAATTCTTCTTTACTCCATTCCTTCTCATCATTATGCCCGCCACAACCAGAACTTGAGCCAGCAAAGGCTAGGATATGGAACAATGACACAAGCTTCATTTCTAGTTTCGCTCAAGAATACCTATAAGTAAAGGAATGACAGGAATCGCCGTATTCAGCACATTTTGTCTTAAACGTCTACATTATATAAGGTCGCTCTGTTTAGAATTTGGAGTTGGCATCCCCACGTTCTCCACATACGGCGTTAACGGCGGGAAAGTTGTCTGGGGAAAACTGCTTTTTTACGAAGCCGAGATCGGCGAAGAATAGGCGCAGCCAGGCCCGCAAATTAGTTGCCAAAATCCGGTCTGTACATATTCTTAGCGTCAGCCCCAAAGAAACTCCCATGAAGCTAGGTCTCTTTCAGCTCTTGCGATTTTTGTAAAGCATTGTCGGGAAGGCTTGGTTCGGCTGTTGGGCACTCCAGTGACGGTGTGTCCAATTAGTAGTAATATGAATCGGCAGCCAAGCGGCGCCAGTAACATACACCTCCAAGAAGTGCTTTTTTTTAGCCCGTTCGAATTCGAAGCTTATAACAAACCCCGGGGAAATGAATACATATATTTCCCAGGATTTTGATAGCCTGGAAATTCCCTCCGCAACGCGCCGTTAATTAATATGGTCCTTGCAGTCTTTGTTTCTGTTTATTATCAAGTCGGACCCGTTAGTAGTTATAACCCCTCCGTCTCCTCTCTCTTCCTCTTCTTCATCGGACCTAAGAATATATCATTATCCGAATAGCAAAAGTCACACGAAATCCTTCATTATGGCCGATAAGCCTAACATTCTGGACTCCGTGTCCGTCTCCCAGTCCCATGCGGAAGACGAGTCGAAATTCATGCAACCCGAGGAACAGCTCAAGAAGCGATTCACCCTTCTGTCTGTCGTTGCATTCGGCTTCACCACCATGAACTCATGGGTAGCATTCGCCTCTGGCGTCGCCGTCCCGCTCTCGTGCGGCGGTGGCCCAGGTCTCATCTACGGCCTCATCGCCGCCGGAGTCATCATGGCCACTATTAACGTTGGCTTTGCTGAACTTGCTTCCGCATTCCCATCTGCCGGTGGCCAGTATCACATCGTTTACATGACCTTCCCAGCATCTACACGTCGAGTCGCTGCGTTCTTTACCGGTTGGATTTCCGTGATTTACATCATGGCGGCAACGGCGTCGTGCAATTTCTTTGTCGCAGGTTCGATTCTTGACATTGTCAACCTGTGGAATGAGGGTTACGAAATACAAGCTTGGCATACCTATCTGTTGCATATTTTGCTGTGCATCATCGCATTTGTGGCGACGTCACGTTTTCCTACTGCTATAGGCAGATTGGGTGTGACAATTCTTGCGCTTTCGATTGTTGGCTTTGTGGCCTCGCTGATTACGTTACTTACTGTTAAGGACACCAAGCAATCTACGGATTTTGTGTTCAAAGATTATCAAAATGTTAGTGGTTGGTCAGACGGATGGGCTATTTTCATCGGTATTACTGGATGCCTCTGGGCGTACAGTGGCGTTGATGCCGCGACGCACGTCTCTGAAGAAGTGCCGAATCCGAGTCGAAACGTCCCCATCGCCATCATTATTACCATGGTCCTAGGCATCATCACAGTTGTTGTCTGGAATATTGCGCTTATGTTTGTTGTCACGGACCTTCAGGCCCTCATCGAGTCCGGCGTTCCAATTTTGGAGGTCTACAACCAAGCATTGAATTCAAAGGTAGCTACCACCATCTGGGCCGTTTACTACATAGTCATGTTCTACGATATTGTCCTCAATCTTTTCATTTTCGCCGGCCGAACAATATGGTCACTTTCCCGAGACGGCGGCGTACCCTACTCCAAGTTCATCTCTCACCTGAACTGGGCAAGTCCTGTTCGCGCCACTGGAATCATGCTCGTCTTACAGATTATTATCGGCGTACTTTATGTGGCATCATCCACAGCATACAGCAGTTTTATCAATCTCACATTATTCGCACTCAACATCACGGTTGCACTTCCTCAGGCTGCTCTCTTGTTCCGAGGACGCAGTATTCTTCCTGAACGAGCCTTTTCTCTTGGCAAGTTTGGCTACATTACTAATGCCGCTGCTACGATCTTTGCCATTTTCTTTTCCATTTCTTTCTGCTTCCCGGTGGCTTATCCGGTCACTGCTACCTCTATGAACTATTTGATCGTGGTTATGGCTGTTGGGCTTGTAGTTACCACAGCCGCATGGGCGGTCAAACTACGCAAAACCTTTACTGGGCCTCGGTTGGACTCTTATAGAGGTGAAATGCAGCATTAAGATCTCATACTTCGCAGAATTCCCTGTCAAGAGTATACAAGTTAGATACTATAATATTAATTGCATATGTTAAAATAAGTCATCTCGTCTCCGCGGATGTCAATCTAACTCCACATTCCCCAAGTTCCCCGTTAACTACCACGCAAGCGGGGAGCAAAAAAAAAAGACACAAGGAAAAGAACCCACACATAGAAATGAAGAATACACGTACAAGAGTGGCAATGAACTCATGGTGGTGCTATTTACCTAGTAAGCCTATTACCTCTATGTATGCACGTATTAATTTTGCACTTCCTGCTTCGGCCTACCCGCTTCGCCACACGATAATCTAGATGTTCCCCGCGCCTTACGTCCACATCTGTGCATGACTCGCTCCGCCTTCTGATAACCGATAGACGCCTCAGTCGTTATCTTCGATTGTACGCTAATAAGATAGCGCGCCGCCGTTGACGCTGCGCATGGATTCATTCCGACTCTGTTTCTCTGCCATCTTGTTACTTCACGACTTCGGAGCATCCCATTCTATCCACCTGCAGCGTAAATCTTGTCACAAATCGTCCCCCACTGGCATCAAATTGCCGCCATTAACGCCCATTGCATTGACATAGTCGCTATGTCGACTCTGGCCGTCTCGCCAGAACCCGCTTCCCAGCCGCAGGTCACTCAACGCAGGTCGGCCAAGAAGAGCGGTTACACGCGACAACGCCGCGGGTGTTTGACCTGTCGGCAGCGCAAGAAGAAATGCGACCAGGGTTTACCTATTTGCGGGCATTGCTCACGACTTAACCTTGTTTGCAAGCACGAAAAGCCCCGACAATTATCGAGTGCCTGGGAGGAAGATGCTGTGGAAGATCTACGGGTTCCTCAGGCGCATGCACGCTGGGGCTCAAATAACCCCGGGTTTTCGCAGGGCGACCATGTTTCTGACGTATTGAGGCTTACAAAGATTTTTGAACCGCTGGACCTTATACGTCCTGACAATGTCGGTGATCATTTGAGCTCCAGTCGAAGAACCATGATGCGGTACTACACTTCCACCCTCGCTGTTATGTTATCAGCAACCGCTGAAAATAATTGTTTCTTATCAGGTTAGTTGATTGCAGTTGTTCTTTCTGTTTCTAGAATTACTCTTTAATAGTGGATCTAGTCTTATTGCCAATGGCATTCGACTGCCCTACCCTCCTTGATGCCATGGCCGCATGGTCATCGGCCCACCTTGCCCTTCGGGACCCCAGTTTTCGCGATACTTCTCTCCAGCATCGTGGGAGGGTGCTTGCTAACCTTAGCGCCGCCCTTCACGATAGTAGCCTTTCCGGAGAAATGTGCCTAGCTGTTACTATGGCCATGTGCTCCATGGAGACTATCTCAGATGCAACAACCAGTAGTTGGGCACACCATCTGTCCGGTGCTGCGGCAGTCTTACAATCCGAGAGTTCCGATACTCAGGTAGGCACGCTGCAAATGTCACAGTCTATTGGTGGCTACTGGTTGAAATCAGTTGAAAGGAAGTGGTTGGTGAGGAACTTTGCGTATCATGACATCCTAATGAGCGTATCATTGGACAGAAGGCCCCTGATTACGGGCGATTATTGGATGGCTGCGGATGATGCAATGGCAGATCCTTACTTTGCATTTGCGTCTAAGATTATGTTATTGACATCTGAAATCAGTGTTTTGAAAGCCGATTGCGCAGAATACAAATCATCGCTGAGCCGTGACGGAAGTCTGGAAGAAGGCGCCTCTACTCTTATCCTTGAAGGATGGCCCTTTGACTCTAACTATGACACATTCCTACAAAGGGCTCGCAGCATTGCCACTGATCTTCGGGAATGGAAATGCCCAGCTGGTTCCGCTGACATACCGCTCGCCTTCCTCAGCCAAACATATCGAAGTGCAGGCCAAATATACCTTTATCATGTGATACGCAAATACTTCCCACAGCATGCGGCTGATATACTACCAGAAGGTATTTGTGTATACATTGAGTCGGTATGTGACGTTGCGCAGAAAGTACCCGAAGGGTCTCTGGCTGAGTGCTCGTTGCTATTTCCTCTTTTTATTGCCGGCGGGGAGGCGGAGGACGCAGCGCATATTGAGCGTATTAGAAACAGACTTTACACTATGAACAAGTGGAGGAGATTTCGGAATGTCAATGCTTGTCGGGAGGTTTTGGAAGAGCTTTGGAAACAAAGGGATAAATCAGAAAGGGCAGAGAGGTTGGATTGGAGGGATATTGTTCGGCAACGGGGTTGGAAGCTTGCGCTGTCGTAAGCATTAATATCTTGGTATGCTTTAACCTATGCTTTACAGTTCTAAGGTTATATTCGCAGACGAATAAAGAAGAAACTAGGGAAATGTTGGCGCACAAAATTTGAACAGCTGCATATATAAGTTGAGCCAATATCGCAGCCTATTACAAGTAACTTGTTTCAGCCACGGGGTGACGAATGCTGTTAGGACTACTTAGTAGGATGATGCCACACTCGTTAATCTTGCAAAATATTATTATCAGTTAGATCGCAATAATGAAACTCTAACACTTAATAACGCCTACGACCGTTATTGAATAAAAATTTGAGAGACCTAATATGAGATATCACTACTATTAAGGTAGTTGACAGTGGCTTTTGTCAAATTATCCAGGCAAGAGAAGGCTCCCTAGTAAATTAGCTACAATCTGAATGTCAAACAACTTTTCTTGAGCCTCTGCATTAAACACAAGAATATACCTCAAGACACAGAAATTGCTCTCTCCTTGTATCTAGTTCTGATGATCGGTGTCAGAACACCTATCTGGGGCAAATATCAATCTTCCCTAAGTGCTAACAAATACATATTACCGTCGCGTCTGATAACTGTGTCATAACTATGAAATCATCTTAGCTCGGTTAATTTGGCCGTCATGGCGGAGTTGATATCTTTAAATGGTTGGAATGGGTAAGATATGGGGATGGCGAGTCCACGCTGAACAATGGGGTGATCAAGACATCTTTCCGACCAAGCTATAAGGATTAAGAAGACGTCATGGGATAGAGCCCAGCTGATGAGAGCGATGTCACTGGTATTATAGCGGCCACGGCATGGGCTGACCACCTAGTCATCGCGATCCTTGATTTATGTGTCCAGTTTGTTTATTTATTTATTTATTTTATTTACATCCACTAAGTAAATTAATTATATAAATCTATATCTAGGCAATAAGATAGTAATAGCTGCAGTTTTAGACCTGTATTTATTATATTTTATAAATATAAAAAAGTGTAATAGTATTCTTACTATAAGGTAGGTCAGTTAGGTAGGCAGTATTAATAATATATTTCTAGACTAAAGCTTAAAGAAGGAAGGAAGAGATATCTAGTATATAGCATAACCTTATAGATTTATATAAGATTCTTAAGTAAAGCCTTAATTACTTAATTAAGTAAGTCTTACTTAATAAAAAAACCTTAGTTTTATAAATTAATTAAAAGGTTACTGGTTTTTGCTATTAGCGCCTGCCTTTTAATTTAAGTTGCCTTTAAGTTAATAAGATTTTTTTATTATAATTATCTTTTTTTTATTATAATTATCTTTTTTTTATTTTAATTATCTTAATTATTCTTTATAAAATATATTATAGTTATTACTTTTTAAGCTAGCTATCTTTACTATTATAATAAGGCTTTTTTCTTTACTATTATAATAAGGCTTTTTTTATTATTAAGTATAAATAATATAGCTATAGTATTTTATTTATTTAATATAATTAGCTTTATTTTTGCCTGCCTTATAGTTTATTTTTAAAGGCCTTAGCGCCTTATTATTAAGCTATAAATTATAATAGCCTTATATATATTAATTTTCTTTTTTCTTTAATTATTATTGCCTTTGCTTTTTTAATAGCCTTTACTTATATAATAGTAAAATAATAAAAGAAAGTATAACTTTAAAAAAAACAAATAAGCATAAAGTTA
>JARFTM010000342.1:0-22424 GCA_030278935.1 Trichoderma polysporum | reverse complement strand
ATGCCACAGGCGAGGTTTTGGTTAGCTTTCGCATTCAATATCATATCTCCCCCCCCCCCCCCCCCTCTCCCTGGTAAGCTCTGGGTGTGTTCCCAGACTCATCCACGTCGACTGGGGGCCAAGATGGATGGTTGTGGGGGGGAAGAGACCAAACACAATTGACGGATGGTTCTCATGAGGAGGATCCTATGTACAAGTATATGATTTAAACGGATGCTGTTTGTTTGGACCCTGTCTTCGGCCACCAAATAAGACCTCTCCTCCACCACAACCCCTCCATGCCACCCAATCCTTACTTCTCCTCTCGTCTGTTCGCCACGATCTTCGCTTGCACCGTGCATTTTGGCCAGCTATACACCTCTGATCTTCTCCAGTGCCGATGTCGATGAATTGCCCGACGTGATATTAGCACGGACAACCACTCCTGCCTGACGGGCCTCCACACTTGAATTTCTACGCGACCTGCAAAGGGAAAGAGAGGAGCAAAGGAGAGAGAAGAAAAAAAAACGTTTTGTGTTGTGATCTTCAATCTCTATTGATCCTGCTTCGCAATTTTTTGCCTTGCTTTTTTCTTTCTCTCTCTCTCTCTCCCTCAATCTGTTCACGTGCCCACATTGTTCGGATTCTATTTTGATTTGGCATGTGCTTGCTATTAACGTGTAATGGAACGTACGCTCACCATTGTGACGAACGAAGAGTTTGCCTGGCAAGACGATACTAGTATGTCACCCGACGAAGGATCTTGGGATGATGCGGTGTTGCCGTCGCCCTCTCCTACCGAGACGGCATGGAGGGCAGGCGTTTCCGCGGCACCTCTTCGGATGGGCCAGCTGTCGCCTGTGAGCTCCAATACCGACGCCAATCTGGACAACTCCTCTGTCCCGCCCATGACCCATTCCGCATCGTCATCATCATGTGTAGACTCTTGGAACGCCGGCTATGGCAATCCAGATGAGTGCGAAGAAGATAGCCAGTGGGAGCAATGGGAGCAGGGATCCGACGAAGCCCTCACCATTCCAAAACTAGAACCGATCGACGACGATATCAATCTGGAGGATGTGTCTGCGGCCCCTCTATCACAAACACCGCCGAACGAGCTACTGGGAGCTTCCCAACTCAAGCAAAAAAGACCCCGAGGACGACCGAGGAAACATCCCCTAACACCGATAGTCAATGCGAATAAAGTCACGAAGGGCCGTTCGAAGACGGGATGCATCACTTGTAGGAAGCGCAAAAAGAAGTGCGATGAGGCAAAGCCAAGATGTATGCAAGCTTTGTTCAGTCTGACAAACGCACTGTGATCTGCTTAAGCTAACACATGATGGGATTAACAGGCATGAACTGTGAAAAGAACGCTGTCGTCTGTGAGGGATATCACGAAAAGCAGGTCTGGAAGAGCGGCAGAGAAAGGGCTGAAGAGGGTACGTCAAAGGACATGGATGCGACGGCGCAAGTCTTCTGAACTATCAAGCTAATCTACGTAGTAGAGCGACAACGTTGGGAGAATCTACCCATCATCACCATGCAGCCCATCTTTCACGGAGTGGAAACCACCGAGGACAAGATATTCTGGAAACATTATGTCAACCATTTCAGTAATGTGCTGACCGTCGAGGGAGAGGCTAAGAATGCCTTCAAAGACATTATTCTACAACTCGCAAATCGGCATCAAGGCTTGATGCACTCGATTCTTGCGGCCAGCAGCAAGCATATTGACTGGAACACTCCTTATGGGATGAAGATTCTCCAGAATAACTCGTCCACAAGCAAAGAGACCCTGGAGCAACGCTCTGAATTCCACCACGATGAGGGCATGAGACGAATGTATGCCGAAATGAGTGAGGAGATGGATAAGAACGACCCAGAGTATAAGACTGTCCTCGCTGCGCGGTACGGCCAGATGATGTGCCTACTTCTTCAGACTCGAGCCGAGGGCAATCCACGGGGCGATCACAGAGTCCACCTGCAGGCATATAAACTCCTGATACAGCACTCGCCTCCCGAGGATTCAAATTTCTTAATGTTCATCACGGAGTTTTTCCAGTATCACATCTATGCTGACGATCTCTTCTGGTATCCTGAAAAGCGGACGGAGCGTCTTGCATCGGAAGACTGGGAACCAACGGCGCCTATCCACCCCCCGCGTTTACTGGGAGTTGCTGACGGACTATTTCGCCACCTTTCCGAGATTACCAGTATTCGAAATGCGATTCGCGTGAACATGGCCAACTCCGTTGATCCCTTGGTGGACTACACCAGCCTCTACAAGGCAGCTGAGATCGATGCCGCCATCAGGGAGTGGACTCCCCGCTGCCCATCGGGTGATAGTCGTGATCGTGTCGGGCTGTTGTACAAGCTGATGTTATGGGTCTATCTTTTCCGGACAATATACCCTCCCTCATCTTTGCCCGGGCGGCGTAGCACTATTGGTTCTTTACCTACGGCAATGTTTTCGTCAATGCCGACGAGTTCCCAGCCGCGGCGAGCCTCCATGGCCGCAGCTATAGGCCCTACATCCTCTTCTCCGCTCATGGGAGCCACTAACCCGTTCTCGCGAACACAAAAGACACATAGCGCCCCCTCTTCGCGGCATCCCTCAAGGACCAGCTCCATGCATGAGGGAGACTCGCAGGCGAGCGTCGCTTCTGGGTCGCAGAGACAACGTGCTTCGTCTCCGCCCCCCGCTCGCCGACCAGCACAGGATGACAAGCGGATCACCGTGGCAGTTGATGAATCGCTAGGGCTCCTAGAGACATTCAAGCCCTCTGATCCCTCACAGACCCTCCTCTTGATCCCATGCCTAGTCATTGGAACGGCCTGCTTTGAACCCGACCAGCGATATCGGATCCGAGCAGCCATCAGGGCAGTGCGAGGGTATACAGGCTTAAAGAACAGTGATCGAGTCCTAGAGCTACTTGAAGAGGTTTGGGCGCTCATGGATCAGGGCGACTGGGGGGCTGTTTGGGATTGGCAAAGAGTCGCAGGACGAATGGGTCTTGACTTCCCTTGCGCATGACAAGAAGCAAAAAGACATGGGCTATTGAATCTGTCATTAGTCCTCCTTTGTCTTTGCAATGAGCTTTTTCTTTTTTTATGCCTTTCTTTTTTTTCTTTTTTCGAAGTTTTGATTTTACAAAATCATGTTGCTTTTCTAGAAAGTCCCAGTAATGGTTCCTCTTTCATAAGAAATCTCGCTTTTTTCTTTTTTTAAAAAAGAAGAAAAGAAAAAAAAAAGGTTCACAGCGTTGAACACATTTAACCGGCCACAGCATGGCGTTTACCCATCGGGTTATCTATATACGTTTTTTTCGCAGCATAAACCACTTTCGCGTTTATGCTGCAGTCCACTCTATCTATGCCTAGATAGAACCAATACCGTTAGTTTAATCTAACAATCACGCTAGATACTATGCCAAAGTATCCATTCAGAGGGGAGGAGAGAGAGGAGGAGGAGAGGGAAAAGGGAAGATATTCTTTTCACTTTTTACTTTTATCAAGAAGGAGGTTTTTTCTTAGGGCCTGGTGATTTGGGTTGTTTGGAGTTTCACGGCAAAGGGTGGTAGCATACCAGCTATGCGGACTGAAAGTGCTTCATTTATCGCACATGGCTGGTTTGGAGGGGGGAGGGTGGGAACTTGTAGTCTTTTTTTTCTTCCCCCAAAAGGCGTTGTCTCAAAATGTGGTTTTTTGTTTTCTTATTTTCTTGTTTTCTTGTTTGTGTGCTTGCTTGCTTGCCTGCTTGTTGGCCGGCCCAGTTTAAACCCCCCTATTTGATCTTGCTCATCCTCTTCTTCGATTCTGGTTTCGACCGAAATTACTTTTTTGTTGTCGTGTGCTGCTCAATTCCGGTTTATTAGAAAGTGTCTTTTTTACTTAAAAGGAGGTGGTTAGATATGTGAGGATGATTCTAAATCCCTTCGCTTGGGTTTCTTGTTTCTTCTAGATTTTAGTTTTATGGATTCTACGCGTTTCTCTTTCTTAAGACTAGATGCGAAAATTGTTTCTTTGGTGTCCCCCTATTCTCTCTCATCAGCTTTAGTAACACAGTTCTTTAATTCAGATAGACATTCCAGGTTAATTATTCACATCGTTTCTTATTTCATCCTACATAATCCGTTGTACTTGAGAGAAACATCTCGGCTCAACCGAAAGACAGTTGACCACTCTCATCCCACATCCTGATAATCATATCAAGGCAAAACCCTTCCTGCAAACGAATCCCCGATCCGTCAAAACGAATCAACGTTACTACAAGCGAATAAAAAGAAAGCAAAGCAAAATAGAATACATGAGAAAGAAGAGAGAAAGAAGAGAAATAATGATACAACGCCCCAGTGTTTGTTTGCTGCCGTAGACCGACTATCTGCGGTGTCCTTTGCCGTTTGCCCGCCCAAATTCCCAGGTTTGAAAGAGTTCATACACTCAACGAGTAATGGAAACCCGATATCCGCACATTTCCCCTCCATTCTCTCCTTACTCATCACGTTTGTCGGTTTCAAAATAAAACTTGCCTAGCTTGTCGCCTCCTCGACCTGGGCTGCCCATTCCCGATGGACCGGCCCTGGATTCACCGCTATCCAACCGTTGCAGGATTCTTTCCGCAGTTTCTCTGGTAGGCTGCCGGCCCACCGGAACCGGTCCTCTGAAAGTTGTGTCCACAAAGACGTCCTGATCAGGAGAAATAGAGTTAGTCGGCGGTCCATCCGTTGCGACACCGTCCATCATGCGAGCATACTGCCGCTCTTGGATGGCTGCCGCATTCATTGGTGTGTCACCGCCTCCAGACATGTATGAATCTCTCTCACGCCGTGCTTCACTCATGCCCGAGTTGGTCCTCTCGAGACCCCATTGATATGCAGCGCCGGGAGCCGGCCGCCGATGGTATATAGGCCCGGAGACGGTGCTGCCGGCTCCCTCACCGAATCCAACAAGAGACGCGGAGCCATCATCGCTCATTCTGTCTTCAAAGCCACCCATCGAATGCGCGCCCATCCCCTCAAGGTCCTCGTCCATCGCATCTTGATCGACGCCGGTGCTTGTTACGGACTCGCCTTCCCGGTAGTTTGTATCCGTGCTCAGGATGTCTTCGTCGCGATCTCCAATGGTGCGCCGGTCTTCGCTACCTGCAGGATGGCTGTCGGTTGCACTAGCGGTACCGACGGTGCTCATCTTGGTCACCGCGACAGGCTGGCCATTGCCGTCAAAGTATGCCGGCGTCAAGTGCTGCGTCGCAGGGTAGTTAGGAGGGAAGCCGGCTGTCGACGTCGGTGTGGTCTGTGGGGAGAGCGACGATGCGCGGCCGCCAGTGCTTGTCGGGGTATAGGGCGCGGCCCGCAGAGTCGACACTCTCTCGAGGCCAGCTAGGCGAGAGATGCGATCCGCCCGTTCGGCTTCGAGGGTCGTCGCTGATGGGTTGTGCTGGTGCCCGCGGCTATAGAGCCCGGGATGGAAGTGGCCGCGATGGCCATCCTTGATGGCGGTTGTCGAGAGGGCAGAGAGAGACGTGGTGGTGCTTGTTGGCGTGCCACTGGTCAACAGCTTGTCAGCGTTTGTGCGAGTCTCCAGCCAGGGCTCCATGCATCAACATACGGTGTCTCCGAGGGAGTCTCAGGGTTGGACTCTGGGGGAGGGAGATTTGTCAAGGTCGGATGTGAGGCTTGCGCCATTGCGGTGTCCGACATGATGGCTATCTTCTCGTGGTCTTTGGCGTTTTGCGACGGTCAACGTCGAGGCGAGGGACTCCAGGTCACCACAGTGTGTGCGACTTGTCGCTCGCAGAGGATGCGATAAGGGCCGTAACCGATAAATCGAGAGTCGTATCTTAGAGATGAGACGAGTTAACAGTTGATAGAATCGTAGGAGGCAGAAAGCGTTTGTGCCGGCAGACGCGATGGATGTTGGTTTAATGTTGTAGTCTCGGGTGTGGTGGATGTCACTGGAAAGATGCGATTGTCGGCGCGACGTTTTACGCCACCTTTTTCTTGCTTGTGTGGACCAGGCTTCGGATCTTTGGGAAGCTCTGCTTTGACCCAGTGCAGCAGCCTTAAGCTAATGTCACTCCACAGCCGTGGTTGCGGGGAGGAAGCCTTTTTGGGGGGGGGGTTGTGGGTTTGAAGAATGGTCTTTCAAAGTAGCCAAGACAATACAGCTTGGAATCCAGACACCTTTGCTGGTTCAGCTTGAATTGGTTAATAGTCATAGTTGGGGGGATGATCAAGCAATACAATTTCTACTGAATAAATATATGGAAATAAGGCACTGCTCTAATAGATAACTAGACACTGCTCTTTCCTTTGTCCAAGCCCATAATTTTATCTCAGTAAATTTCAGAGGCTTTGCAATGACGTAGTTTTCGCCAATTGGTGATTCGGTATCTGGCATTTGGCTTAAGCTAATGACAACTAGCAGGTAGGCGGCTGGTGTGTTGTGTTCCTTTCATTTCTGCCAATACCCTATTCAACTGTAAAAGGTAAAAGTAAAGATGCTGTTTTCAGCATTCATTACACATCCATTGCAAAGTACACGGAGAGGTGAAAGCATGTGCTGAGGTACCTATGTATACAACAGATGTAATGTCGCTGGCGACTCCCGGGTAATGCACATAGCAATACCCGTCGGCCGGTTGCATCGCCTTGCACCCTTCCAGCACCTTGAGATCTATTAGCGACGCTTCGCGGGTGATTGCTTCTCCAATTTGTATTTTTTTCCTTTCTCGTGATCGATGAAAGCCTCCAAATTGTATTTTGGCGTTACATTTTGGTAGACTTGATGGACTTAGTGAAACGCATTCAACAACCTTTACCTTAGCAAGGTCACGTTATAGGAATACAACCGCAAGATAATGTGAATAGGTAGTATTTAAATATCCATAATATCCAATTTTGGTACTTCATCAAGAGCCACCATCATGCGATCATCCAACCTTTTGCCAAAAGCTATAAGCAGACCAAGTGCCACTTTCAGCAGCGAGAAAATTCCGGTTTACTCCTTCCATATTTTTTTTCCCAACACGATCTGTGAAACGCCGCCAATAATTCACCCAAATTTTGTTGATACAAATAAAAGCCCTCTTAAAGCATGGGCTAATTTAATTGAAAGAAAATAGAAAAAAAAAAAAAAAAAAAATGAAAAGTAGATCATAATAAGAAGAAGTCCTCGCGTAGGTCTAGAGGAATACCATGCCCCCGCTTATGAGCACGAATGACAGGCTGAGGAGGACAAATCCGGGCTCTTGCAGTACGATATTTGTCAAGTCGATATTTAATAGGCGTCTATTTGTACCTTTGAAAGGTGAATTATTGGTAGAGGATGGCGACACGGTTGTAGAGCTGTTGGAAATGGAGGAATTGTCGTGGTATACCCAATGGTCGTCTTGCCGGCCATGAATCTGCGTCGCCATCACTTCAGATGAGACTGCACCATAATCGGCTAGGGCAAGCCCGCAGAGGACAAATAGAAGGGTAAGATATTTGAGCAGCTTAAAAGCCATATTGTATGTTTTTGTAGAAAGAAGAACTGGTTGTTTGGAATGGAGAGTGCCTTCAGTCTGAGCTTTGTGTACGCGTAGATCCAGCGACACAATGGCAGCGTAGTAAAACGCAAAGAATAAACACGAGGTGGAAGGCAGAAAGAAATTCACCAGAATGAACAGGGGGGCAGCTTTTGCTTTATCTTTTCAAAACAAAGAGCGAGCTATGATATTGAGAGTTTTGTCTTGAGATAAGCATGGAGCGATTGCGTCAATAACAACTTCGATGAAGGGAGGACGCAATTAGACACCATGCATCTGAACCTGTAACCGGGTGACTTAAGAGGGCAATTCGGAACAAGGGGTGCGAAGTGTTTGTTTATAAATAAATAAATGAGTAGATAGTAGATACCCAGATATGCAGGAATCCAAGCCGCGGGCGGCAATGATGCCTTTACTAACGAGGAGAAACCGGCTTCCGTTATCATGGAGAAGCGATTGACCAATCTCAGGCACAGCGGGTCAGTAGCTTTCATGCATACCAAAAGTAAACTGCAGGCCATTCCTTGGCTAATGCATATCAAAACAAGCATCCGTTTGGTCTGTAAGATATCATAGCTGCCGTTTTATTATTATAATAATTGACCAGGATTATTATTCAATTTTCCAAGCCGTTGCATCCGCTCCAATTGTGATTTATCATTAGTCAAGCCAAACCTTGAGATCGAATGTTGTCGTCGACGATGGAGAACCAGGCACACGTACCTAATCAATTTGAAAGACCTCCTTCGTACAGAGCAAAAGAATTGGTGATTGACGCCAAAATTCGACCCTCTCCAAGAATCTCATCAAGAGCGAGACCCTGCGCTTTCGCATCTCCTAGTAATACATCGCCTTTAATACTCTACAGCCTTTCCCCTCCTCCTCGACGCGGAGAGGCGCCGCGAACATCGCGATCAGCGAAAAGGCGCATTGCATCTGCTCTCAAGGTCCGTCGATGCAACGGCCAACCGAGTGAAACCACTAAGACAGCTAGCAATGCATGCAAGCGGGGTGGACAAAACTCTCTTGTAAGATTCAAAAAGCCTGTACGGAGTACATGCAGGTTCCAACCACTAGCTTCGATAAGGATCCAGTGCCTGCGAGGGTAGGGCAGTGTTTTGACTTCTTATAGGAAGAAGAAGAGGAGACTGGATGCTTCAATGCATGCATGCCAGTCACATCCCGTACATAATGGTCATTTATCACAACAGCCAACTCTTACTGTACGAAGCTCTGCTAGGACCAACACTAGAACCACTAATTAAGGGAGTGGCTATTGTCCAACACTCCGAGTTAGCTGTCCGGCATCCTGGCAGCACCCATGATTGTGTTCCACTTTAGCTACATGCATTGCTGCGCACTTTTCCTGCTACCTTTTCTTTTTAGTCTACGGAGTAACGAGGTACTACATCCTGCTATCTATCCTCTTCTGCTTCCCGCTTCCTGCTGCCTCCTGCTACCTTCTTCTATTAGTATAAGTGTGTATAATAATACCACCTTACCTATACTTGCACCTTATCTCTTTTCTTCTTCTTCTTCTTCTTCTTCTTTTTTTTTTTTTTTTTTTTTTTTGTTCAATCAATTTTGTACTCCGTAATAGAATTAAGGTTGCTGGAAAGCCAATTTGGGGTGCTGAAATAGCCAGCCATCCCGCTAATTGCTAGTGCTGGTCGAAGAGTCTCGGCTGCCCACAGCTAGCTCCATCTCGCTCCGTCTCACCCACTTGGTGCTTTCGCATCGCCATCGGCTGTCGCTCCAACCTTGTCGAGTCCAGACTGCACATCATTCCATCGCCAGAGACATCCATTTCGCTTCCCCTGGATCTGGAACGCACAAGCCCGTCAAGCAAGGCTGATTGGACTGAACTTTTTCCTTCTTTTTCCACTGGGACGAAGAGTCTTGCTCAGTCGTTCAAAGGCCGCCCATCGCCATGCTTGTCTTGCCTCCGCTTCCTTCTTATGCAAGGATGCCTTTTTCTGCCTCAAGGGCCGCGCGCTACAGCCAGCTAGTCGATAATACAATATGCAGCCAATAGAGAGCTGGCTGCATTCTGGTCCTACCATCCTTTCAGCTGGAGGCTCAGCTAGGCATCATCGCCATGGGGAGACAGACGCCTTATAGGCTGCCTACGGGTTTCAACAGTCATGCGACTGAGCCTTGCTTGGCAAGCGGCTCCTTTTAGCTTGTAAAACATCACCTGTGCATCAAGGCCGGATCAGAGCCTCTCGTACACTTTTTCTTTTCTTCAAGGGCACCGTGGCCATTCGCCTGTCGCGTAACTAAGATTCAATACATACACACATACCTGGCAAATCTCGCTGAGTATTGATATGGTGCACTTCAGTCTGGAACTGATATGGCTCTCCCAGGCAAGCCCGCACGTTGAGTGAGTGCCTATTGGAACTGCCTTGCTTCTGAGCTTTTGGGTGGTTTTTTTTTTAAAGTAAAAAAGATCACAACGGCGTGGCTAATGATGTTTTCCCAGCCTTGTCTTTGTTCATGGATATGGCGGTAATCCGGAGACCACATGGCATGACGAATCTACAGGTAAAATCTGGATAAAGGATGAAGAATTCATTACTCGGATAAAGAGGCCGCTTCGCATTTTTTCCTTCAGCTACAATGGCGATGTAGATGCAAACCTGTCATCCTCCAGCCCAGCCTTCCACGGAAGCGACTTGCTCTGCTGTTTAGAGCAAGCTCTTGAGAGATCCACTGTACGACTCTTTTATACTGCTTAGTGGTGTAAACTTTCTTACTCTATACACTAGGGAAGGCCATTGATATTCGTTGCCCACGGTTTTGGAGGCATCGTTGTCAAAAAAGTCAGTAAAGATGCAATCGACCGGCAGCTGCCTGCACCTCACATACGCCGGTCAAATAATTAACCTTGTATTGTAAATGTAGGCAATCCAGCTATGTTTCATGACGCCATCATATCCGCAGACTAAAAATGCGCTGGCCGGCGTGGTATTCTTCGGCACCCCCCATACTGACACAGATTCGGAAGCACTGCTCCAAGCCGTCAGAGGCACTGCCGACGCTTTTGGTCCGGAAGATGGAACCAGAAGTGAAGATGTTAGAGAATATGTTTCCATAGTGAGCCGTATCAACGCCACGTTCATCGCCTGCAAACCTCGGTATCTGAGGATGCTGTCTTTCTGGGAGAAATTACCTTCAAAAACTATTAGCCCAAGTACCGGCTCGCATGGGCTTCCGGCAAGTAAAATTTCCTTTGTCAAAGAACGGAAAGTACTGTTACTAATACTCTCATAGATTATCCCTCTGCAATGCCAAAAAGGGAAATTACAGGGCAATACAGATCACATAATAGAATGCAGCCATGAGGAGCTGCCTCGGTTTTCAAGCGTGTTTAGCGACAGATTCATGCAGTTTATGGAAATCTTTTCTCAATTCTTAGTGGATACCCTCTCTGAGCGCACCGTGACGACGGTTCCGACGCTTCTCACGCGTTCATCATCAGAGATTCGGGAAAGCCGACTCCCGATTGAAGATATTCCTGGTATAAAGAGACTTGATCCTATAGTTAAGCCTAGGCGAAGATTCTGGAACAAGAGTGACGATGGCCATCAAAGCCTGGGGCGCCGGAAACAAGACAAAGGGGATAAGGCTTCCAGAGAGCACTTTCTTCGCTCACTACGCGGCTGGTCCGAGATTAATTACGGAAACGAGATTTTTGTTGCAATTGGCACCTGTGAATGGTTCAAGGATGGCTCAATTTATAAAAATTGGCTTACAGACCCAAAATGCGGCACACTCTTTTATATAGGAGCTCCTGGGCATGGAAAATCGCATCTAGCGCGTGCCGTTTTTACCCATCTCAAGTCTTCCAAGCCAGAGGACATTGTGCTGTGTTATTTCTGCCAAAAGGGCGAAGAAAAGCCTGCCATTTGGGAATACTTCACTTGGAAGTTGATAAATGAGTGGCCAGACTGGTTCTCTCATGTGCCTAACCAATTTCGCCGCAAAAATGATGATGCCAATCCTCGCCTTGATTCATCTGCGTACGCCGAGATATGGACTTCATTTCGGAAAGTCTGCTCGCCCCGTACAATATACCTAGTCGTGGATGGATTAGAACAAACACCTTCGACAAATTTCACCGAGTTCTTCTCCTTGATAGAGCAGCTAAGAAAGCCGGTGATTTTAGGGCCGGAGGACCGGTCGAGCAGCATGCTGGAAATGCCAACGAAGATTAAGCTGGTCATAACGAGTCGATGGACAGATGCTACCTTTACGGCCTCTAGCACAACTTCATGTTGTTCTTTGCCAGATGATAGTCTGAAGAAAGACGTCTCATTATATCTGGATAAGAGATTCTTGACTATATCAAAGTCAAGGCCGAAAGCATCAGATGATGGTCTGATACACAAGATTAAAGAACGAGTCAACCAGAAGGCGGGAGCTTACTGGCTCTTTGCTAAGCTTGCAGCTGATGAAATTGAGAGGTTAAGTGCGTTGCACTCTGTCCGAGAACTTCCGGAAGATTATACCCCAAGGGAGCTAGCACACCTTTATGAACAAAAGATGTTACCTTTACTGCAGTCTGTCAACAACAGCGAAAGACACCTGCGCACAGTTCTCACTTTGATTGCTTCAGAAGATAATAGCCTTGCATTTTCTATCAAACAGCTTGAAGGCTTTATAGAGTGCATCTATGGCCAAGAAGATATACCTGTAGAAAGCCTTGCAAAGTCCATGCAAACGTTCTGCGGAGACTTGTTCTGGGTCAGCCCAAACGACTCTCTTGTGTATTCCGTTCATGCCTCCGTTAGGGGCCATCTTAGCAAATATCTCACAATGGAACATAGACATACTAACGTGGTTTTTATTTCTCTCACATATCTCCTTCAGGATTCTTTTCGCAACCCCTTGCCTCTATCATGGACTGATCGAGATGGAACTGCGGAAAGAATGAGTAAGACGACGCCCTTTTATGGATTTGCATCTCACGGCTGGATAAATTATCTTGTCAAGCTGAAAACACTCAGCCCGCAGCTAGTACCGCTGTTACAGACATTTCTATCCAGGGATTGCCCCCAGTACCAGACATGGCTCTTCTGGAAGTCATGGCTCTTCAACGAAAAGATCGAAGGGACGACTGTAGCTACTGAGGATCCAATAATGGTTATGGTTCGAGAAGGATGTCTTGCTGTCATTGAACATTTTTTCCCATCTTCAACAGCTCCTCGTGTTACCTGGAAAAGGAAAATTGGAGACTGGACGCGACATATACCATTTTCAGATATGCAATCCTCTAATCCACTCACAAAGCAGTGGCCGAATATTACGGGATTGCATAGACAGACTCTTTTAATGGCAGCGGCACTTAGTGGAAACTCTGCTATGGTGAAACATGTTTTACAATGGAATGTCGACATAAATGCGCGAGATGAGAATGGGAGGACGGCCCTCATGCTCTGCCTCACTTCGGATCGATTATTGCCACCGAAAACTCAAGAACAAAGAGCGAATGTGTATGCCGTCATTGAAACGCTGCTACTACATGGTATCGATGTGAACTTGAGTGAACATTACGGTATCACTCCTTTGCACGTGGCTTGTTTGCTTGGCAGGTTGGATCTAGCTCAGCTTTTTCTCAGCTTTAATGCTTTGGTCAACGTCATAGACTTATGGGGATTTACACCACTCGAAAGGGCATACTCTATCGGCAATATTCAGTTGGTCGAGATGCTCATCAACTATGGCGCAGACGTAGAGGTATGGATGATAGGTGGAGAGCCACCATTAGCAAGATGCATATTTGACGGAAAGCTTGATATGTTTAAGACTTTTCTTCCGTTTGCAGATATCAACCAGGTCACTATGCTTGGATTCGCGCCGATTCATCTTGCCAGCGACGGCGCTGACAGGATAGAATTTCTTCGTCTCCTGCTTGCTAGGCCTGACCTGCATATAAATGCCGTCAGCTCATTAACCGATCGTTTCGAAATCAAACGCACCACTGCTATTGGATTTGCCATCATCAGTCACAACTACACGGCGTTAGTGTGGCTGCTAGAAGCTGGAGCATATCCAGGACTGTTGCCAAGGGCCAGCGTGCCGCCCCTTCACGATGCCGTTATTGTCCAGGATAGCTCCATGGTAGAGCTACTGTTATTCCACGGGGCTCCAGTGAATGAATTCAAGCGCAATTGGTTTCCCTTTACTGCGTTGGGCCATGCCGTGGATCTTGACCTTGAGAATGTTGTGGAACTCCTTCTTGAAAACGGCGCGGATGCTTCTACAGAAGAAGGCTACGGCGTCACCGCTTTAATTGAAACGGCTGTGACGAGATATCTTCCCATTCCCAAGATTGTAAGACGACTGATGGAGTCACGTTATCCTCCTGATGTCAATTATATCCGAGATAAGGACGATCATTGCATTATGGGCGCCGTTCGTCAAGGCGATCATGAGACTGTGTCTATTTTACTAGAACATGGAGCAGATATTAGCATGTATCTCAAGTCCGGCGAGAGAGTATCACCCCTCCACAAGGCTGCTAGGCAAGGCAATGTTGAAATATGCGATATCCTGTTGAAACACGAGCCAGAGTTTCTGAATCTTCAAATAGAGAAAGGATTTATGATTGAATCTCCTTTATTTGCGGCATGTCATCGGAAAAAGAAAGAAGTTGCCCGCTTTCTCTTGGACAAGGGCGCCAGAGCAGACCAACTCAGCTACCACTATAAGGAATCTCCGCTATTCACCGCTTGTGATGTTGGGGACTTGGATATTGTTAAGATGATGCTGGAAGCCGCACCACAGATGATTAATGTCCCTACGTCTTTCTACAACACTCCTCTGGTGTATGCTTGCGAACATGGAAATCTCGAGATGATCAAACTGCTACTCAATGCCGGAGCAGAAATTTACCTCCCCAACAATGCCGGCACGACGAGCGCTTTTAGCCGGATCTTTGAAGCTAAAGGAGACAAGCCTTTCAAAATCCTAGAGCTACTACTATGCAGTGGCCTGGACATCCACGCCGTTGACAACGAGAGTGGGTTTACTGTTCTTGGATTGGCGATTGTAGATGCCGAAGCGCGGCACGTGAAATGGCTTCTCGAGCATGGTGCCGATCCGCTACGTGCACAAAGGGGAGGCCCTGATGGCGAAAATATGTGGCGAACAGCTCTTCAGATTGCTTTTCATACAAGCAATAAGAAAGCCCCAGCCATCATTGATTTGCTGTTGGAGCCGCGCTGGGGATTGTGGGATCATCTAACTCACAAGGACTATTACGGAGGCACTCTTCTGGCCATATTACCTCAATCCCGAAAACATGTATCAGTAATTCCCCGTCTAATATCCGTATGCGATACCATCCTCAAAGAGACAGGGAATGATGTTTTCTCCCTCATCATAGAGGAACCAAGCATCGCCGGGCTCACCCCAGTTGATTGCGTAATGAACAATTTCAACGCCAAGCCTTCTGCAATGTTTGAGGTGGACAGACTCCTTCTTTGTGGGATAAATGAGCTTCTCGCCGGGCCTCGCACTACGGAAAAGCATCTTCTCATGCTGGATTACGTTGTAACTGTCATGTTTGCGCGCGGAAGAGATTTCGACGCAGATGCAACGGCATTGACCGAGTTTCTGCTCACAAGACCACAGGTTCGCTGGGACGACGACGGATGCTACATGGGATCGGTAGCCCTACAGCGCTGTGTTGTTTGCGATAAGTCGATTTATGATCCTTATGTCTTTTGTCCTCTTTGTGAAAACTCGTGGTGTTTAGGTTGCAAAGACAAAGACGATGCGATGAGCTCACATCAACATAAGTGGCTTCCTGTTGGGCTTCGGAAAGACTTGGACCTCAACGCACCTGACATTCAGGAAATTTTGGAGAGACTGCACAAAGAAATATCGTGCGAGAACTCGCAACGAATTGGCGGAAAGCTCATCGAGGACGCCGTTAACAGCAACCTCCCTACGCTTGAAAGAAACTCATCCCCTGCTACACCCGCCCAGATCTCGTTGCAGCTCGCCACCTTGCATGCATTCAACTTTTTGGCCATCAGTCGACCCATCTGGACGCCATTCCTTCCGCTATCTCCTGCCGCCCAAGCTCTCGTTGACCCATGGCATAAATTGTGGTCACAGGAATACGAGTACTGTCGAATGAAAAGCTTTATGGAAAGGAGAGTCATTGACTATGAGAACTCGGCTTGGAGGCGTTTCCAAGAAATACAGTACTTGAAGCGAGGATTTACGAGAGCGTATGCAGATGAAGAGGGCGTAAAAAGAGACTCTGTGCTGCGGGATATGTGGAGATTATATGCTGATGAGGAACGGGTTGAGACAAGAGTAGTTTTGCCGAAGCATCAGCTTGTCAAAAAAACAAAGAGAGCGTAATTACAGTGGCACAACAGAGGCAAGAATGCAGAAAGTCCGATTTATATGCAAGAAATGAGGAAAACGTTCAATGTATGCACACACACAGTACACGGTATAGTGCATTATAGCATAAAAAATGATTAAGTTATAAATCTAGATGAACTTATGTAGCTAAATGGTTTGATTAGCTAGATGACTTTTGATTTCTATCCTTAGATATTCTCTATGCCTTAGAGCCAGGCCAATATGATATACTAACGTCCATAGTATAAACGACACTTATGGCTGATAGTTTGCCTTTTTTCTGGTATCGCATAGTGGGTCGCTCCCTACTTGTATTGTGTTATTGTCAATTTTGAACTTGTCTTGCCATAGTTCTTCCCGTTTTCTTCCCGTCACATACCGCAGGTAGAAATAGATACTAAGGAATATGCTATTTCTACCATAATAATTAAGCTACTCCTAAGGATACTATTTTATTGTTATTGCACTCAACCCCCCAGCCTAGGATAAGACATTCATAATTCCACGGGCCAACTTGTTGACTGAGTAACCATGAGAAAATGCAAAAAAAGTTTACACAAGACGCTGTCTTTGTATCCAATATTTCCACGATACACTCGTCTTATTCATTGAAACATCCATGACTCTTCATTTTGCGCATCAAATCGTATATCTGTAATGAGGACTATCGTCTCCTAGCTCCTTAAGTTCTTCATCTGGTAGCCCCTGGTGCTCTAGTGGTAGCTCTCCAGCGTCGCGGCGCTTATTCGTCCTCCAGAGCCAGAACCAGAGGAAAGCGTATATGCAGGTGCCCATGCCGACCATGCTGAGAGAAACGGCATGACCGCGAATGAAGCGTGGTCCATCAAGCGCAGGGCTGCATGATCATGGTTAGTAAAGGTTTTCCACCACTAGTGACGCTTGGAGAAACTTACTATATGAATGCGGACATGATTCCAGATGTGTTGCCGAAAGTAAGCTGCATACCTGTTGCAGTTGTTCTCTTGCCATACCGAGGGGTATTATTTGGCAGCTGTTCAAATGTGTTAGACTGCTGTCTTTCATATCATAATGAAAGGAATCAAGATTATAAGGCCAAAGCTTACCCAGGCTATTGGAAGGCCGACAACAACATACAACCCTCCCGCAACAAGGAAACATCCAAAGTAGTGCACTCCAGGAGCAGCATCAGACAGTAGAATACCGTATCCGATAACACTTATGCATCCAAAGATGACACAAAATATTCCTCTCATTTGGAATCGATCAGAAAGCATGGCGATGGTCATGTAAGTCACCGCTCCGAGGAAGTAGCATGGAATAGTAAGGAGCTGGACTTGAGCGACGCTCCATTCGCCGAGAGCATCGATGATAGTGGGCAGAAATGTCGAGAAGCCTATATATGTTGAATATTAGCAATGCTTAGTGAATGTCCCCTCTCTTTTATTATTATTATTTTTCTGTAGGCTTCCGACGAAGCATGGAATTGGGGACACTTACCGTAGAGCATGGTATCAACCCCAAACTGCGCAATGGAAAATGCCCAAACCTTCCAGTCTTTGAAAGCCTTCATCATATCCTTCCGGCTAAACTCACGGCTAGTAGCTGTGTTTCCATATTCTCGTTTGTGTCGCTCTTCCATAAGTACTTTTTCCTCTTCCGTGAGAAAGTATGCCGACGACGCATCGTTTGGCAGCGCAACGAATGTGACCATACCAAGAACCACGCTTGGAATACCTTCGAGGATTAGAATCCATCGCCATCCACTCATGCCACAGACACCGTCCATATGTCCAATGCCGTAAGCCAGCAATCCGCCCAGGGCACCCGCTATAGCAGCACTAACAAAGAGGTATCCTATTCTCAGGGCGAGTTCGTGTTTAGTGTAGAAGAAGGTGAGGTAGACACTGAGGCCTGGGAACAAGCCTGCCTCGACGACGCCCAAGAGTAAACGGCAGGCGATGAGTGCGCCGTATGATTGCACTAACCCTGTGAGGGTGGCAATGATGCCCCATGCTACAACAATGAATGCTATCCACCGGCGGGGAGTAAAGAGCTTCAGAACGAGGTTTGACGGCACCTCGAAGAGAAGGTATGTGACGAAGAGGATAGAGACGGTAACTTGAAATTGTTCGGATGAGAGGTGAAGATCTTCCTCGAGCCCATACAACCGAGCATTGCCAATATTAACTCTGCAAGCTGTTAGTTTTCTTTTCTCTCTCTTTCAGAGAGCTGAGGATAGTATATCTCACCTATCCAAGAAACTAAACAAATACAAGGCCATGACCAGTGGTATTATGTAGAGGTCCAGCTTCCGCAGCAACTTCTTCTCATCGACGCCGTGAAGCAGCGTCTCAGTATCCGATTCCACAGCAGCAGGATCTTGCACCCGCGTCGTCTTATTATCGTCTCCGGGTATCGTTCCCACCGTCATCTCCGCTGTGGGCGCCATCTTTGGCAAATCTCTTGCTCAATATGTTTTCTCAGCTACGATCCTAACTTTCTCACCAGAGTAGCTGAAGAAACGTGCCGCCTTCTCGAAGAAGATGACAATGTTAAAGAGTAACTGCCCAGGAGAGACAAAAAGGCGGGCAAAAGGCTCTTTTCCTAACTTAATCTCGGGTAATTTTGCTCGGCCACTTGCAGAGGCTGGAATGTCTCACAAAGAAGGACAAAAGACCCTGGTCTCAATCCGACATGGTGACCACGATGTCTCAAAAAAAGTGCTTCGGTATTAGTAATATTTGATAACGTTGCTCCGTAATAAATAAAAGCAGACTGACGTCCTTGTGAGACAAGAAAACAAAAACAAACCAAAAAAAGAAAAATGGTGGAGTCACAATACAAAGAGTCACAATAACAGTGGCCTTGGGAGGAGAGAAGAAAAAATAGAAACTTGTAATTGAATAGTGGCGTGTTTGGCCGTTCCGCGAATTAGCTAGCGGGTCCGCACTTCGGACCTGAGGGAAATAAAAGACCTTCTTTTCTCTTGTTCTTCTTTGAAAGAACGTACGGTGAAATATGGTTTAAAAAAAAAATCCTTTTCGAGGCTTATCAATCAATCAGTCGATAGGACCTCGCTATACGGCATGGTTACTCCTGTTTTTGTGACATTAATCAGCTCGGGTAAGATCATAATACACAGATCTTGCTCAACTAGCATGTACGACTAATCACAGTGAGTATGGCAGGTTTTTTTTTTTTTGGTCCCTGTGTAATAAACTTGTGTGACTCTTTGGGGAAAAAAAAAATCAGGCAACACCGCGAAGGTTGCATCTAAACTTTCGGCTGGATGTGAGAGATAACAGAAGTCTCGCATCTCAGGATACAATGACACATTGACAGCTCTGACAACTTCATCATTAACGCCTCAACACTAAAAAAGATATGCAAGCAATTATGTTTTGCTTCCATCATCGCACTCGTATACCTTGCATTAGTCACTAATCCGCGTTCTTAATCTCATTAAGCTTCTTTACTTTAATTTGCAAGGTTTGGCCTCATAATTCGCCGAGCGGCTAAGGCGCAGCCGGCTTTTCTCCGCGGTGGCTCCGGTAGTACAAGGGGCGTTTCGTACATGCATGGCTGAGCGTTAGCTAGGAACGCCTCTTCAAGGCTACGTGCATCTTTATTTTAACCATTTCAGAAAGAAAAGACATCAGTCAATGAATTGAATCGGTCCATTATTAAAGATACATAAAAGTGGTTACGCAGAACAGAGCAAAACGGACGCATCCGCCTGCTCTCAAAGCCCTCCTAATTTCGTTCGTCACATGTCGAGTAGCAACTTCCAAATCTTCCAACGTCACCGTCTTCTCATTTGCGTAGCCTCTCTTCTAGCGTTAGCTTCATACATCACATCAATCCGGAAATCCTCCCCCGTGTCTGTTGGAATCACCAAGCCGCCCTCGTACATTAAGCCTAGTTCGTGATGAACGCGCCGGGTATAGACAGTATATACAAAAGACACATGCCTTGTATGTTCCCGCCGTGGCCGTGGATTAGCAAGCCCCATAACGGGAGTCGCACAATCGTTTTATCGGGCCAGTTTTATGGCTTCATACTTCCCAATGATACCGCCTTTAATCCTTCTTTAGTGGTATGTTTGCGTGGGCATTTCGTAGACAGGCCCACTCTGGTGGCTCAGAACAGCGTTACCATCGATTTCGGAAGCATTGGGCTCATGCCATTTCGTAGCATTAACGTTATCGTTACCCAGCTCTACTGCATCAGGATGAACACCCGGGGCCAGCGGGGCTGCGGCGAAGGAGGCGGGGCTAACAGTGTTTGCCATTGTAGTTGTCGGGCTGGGAGTGTTGTAGGCTGAACCGTACGGCTCTGGTTTGGCAAATCCAGTACGTCCATCGCCCAAAGCGGTACCACGGTAACCCTCGGGAGCGGGTGACTTGACCGGGGTACGTCCAGGGGCAAGGAAAGCTGCTGCCGTGGCGGTGTGGGCAGACATGGGAGGCTGGCGACCGCCACCTCCGCCGCCGCCGCCGCCGCCGCCGCCAATCGGGACCTCAGAAGCACCGACTAGATCATCGTGATCAGGGCTGGGGCCGCGGTTGCGACGTCTCAAGATGAGCAAGAGGGCGGCACCGAGGATGAGGAGGCCACCGACACCGACACCGACACCAATACCAGCCTTGGCGCCGGTAGATAGACCGGAGCTATCAGTGGTGTGACCAGTATTGTTATCTGGAACGCCTGTGTTCGTGCCGGAGGTTACTGGGCCTGTCGTTGACTCCACAACGCCGGTGTTCACGACCGTGGAGGTCACTGTCAAGGTGCTGGTGGTGGTGACTGTGGTCTTGGCGTTGACTTGGTCCGTCTCGGTGATAGTGCTGGTGATGACAGTCTTGGATGTTGCGGTGCTCTTGAGCGTCTTGGTAACAGTGTCGACAATCGTGGTGGCACTGCCGCCACTTCCGACGGTCACCGTTATAACATCGGTGACGAAATCACGCTCCTTCAGATCGCGCAGAGCCAGGTACTGGTCCACAGCCTCGGCGTTAGGAACATCCGTAGGGACAGCATCGGCCCCCGTTCTCGGCACGATCCATCGGTTATTCCGCTTCTGGGCGGGCGCGGTGGGCGTTACAAAGACTGTGGTGGTGTCATATTCCGTCTTGGTGGCCGTTTGCGCGTTGCTGCTAGTAACAGTGGCGGTGGTAAAAGTCGTAGATGTGACGACAACCGTAGTCGTGACGGTGGTGGTCAGAGTCGTGGTGCTTGTCGACGTCTTGCCGGCTGCGGTGTTGGTCACAAAGTCGGTTTCAAAGATGGTGGTAGTACCCCCCGCAGAGCTGCTGCTTGACGACGACGAGGAACTCGGCGGAGGGGTACTCGATGTTGGCGGAGAAGTAGGCGGCGCAGTGGTATCTGATGATGAGTCGGATGTTGGCGGAGGAGTTGTCGAGTCTGGCGGCGTGGTGGTGCTGCTGCTGCTGTCTGCTCGGATCACAACTGTTGCCTGGGCTGTCCCAAGCAGCGCGCCGAGGACGAGCGCCAGCGGCAAGCGCATTTTGAAGGGGAAAAATCAATACTCGGTCAAAACTATGCGAGGCACAAATGAGAGGCCATATATATTGAAACGGCGACGCAAAAGAAAAACTGAAGATGGAAAGGAAACAATATGTAGACGGCGATTGACGGCCAGGCGAGTGAAACAAGCGAGTGGAAGTGGTCGGTAGGGAGGAAGTAGCAGGAGTCGACGATGTTTGGGGTGAGGGCAAGAAAAGCCAGCAGAGGGAAGCAGCGACCCGTTGTTTGGAGCCCATTTGGGCGGCCTGGCCATTGGCTGCGCAACAATCGGTGGCGCACGCGGACTCCGGAGAAGCCACGCAGCGCCCCAGCTAGGGCACTCGGGCAGGTACAGCAAGTACGGGTACTGCGCGTACAGGTACATCGCATCCGGGCGGGCTTGGCTGGTACGTACTGCCTAGAGCGGTAGTACTTGCTGCACATCCACAGCGCCCCCATGCCAGTGACCTCAACACCGCCTGAAGCGAGTTCCAGATTCCCGCTGTCGGTGCTCACAAGTCCGCTAAACGAAAGACTGCTGCAGCGGCTATGCACCACAACATACATACCGAGTACATGCACAGGCGCCGCAAAGAACGGGAGCCCGCTTCAATACAAGTACAAGTACAACTTACAAGCGCCTCGTGGCGGTACGAACTGGTAGTACAGATCAGTACTCGCTCGTATTGTAATGAGCGAAAAATGAACCGCATGCAATCCAAGGACTTTTTTTTATCTTTTTTTTTTTTTTTGCGCATTTCGCAGCAGCGGCCCTCCAAAGGTCCCGTGGGCTAGTACGAATGAGTACCCCGTATCTGTAGGTCCTTCAGGAGAGAGCGAAAGAAACACAGGCGATTAAGCCATGTTGAGTTTAGCCGTGAAAAAGTGGCAAAGCAAAGGGACCCTCAGAGGAATACGAACTGCTGCTCAGAGAAGCACCAAAAAAAATGCACCAAGAGGGAGAAAAAAAAAAAGAAAAAAAAAAGAGGACCCCCCCCCTGAACGAAACCGAGTAGCGAAG
>JARFTM010000341.1:0-22566 GCA_030278935.1 Trichoderma polysporum | reverse complement strand
GATCAAATGGTTCCTTGACTTGTTTTCGTTTCGTGGTCCTAGTAGCGGTTAGACGAGCTAGGTTTCTGTTGTTGTGTTTGGTGTTGGATTGATCAGTTCAAAGGTGCGTTGCCTAGCTGTCGACAAATTGGTGACCGAGACAGGGGGATCTTCTTGTTGTTACTATTTGATCTATGAAGAAGAACGCTGATTATTTGTGAAATCTTTCCATTTGGACACATTATGGGGATCGTCGCTTCACTCGTGGCGTGTGGCATAACCGGATTATCCAAACACGAGCAGTGGTTATTCACGAGGACAGACGAAGGAAGCTGTTAGTTGAAAACTACGAGAAGTGGACACGGTCTGAGAATAATGTCGAGTGAGGGAGAGGGATCAATTGATCAGTTACGACTGAGAGATCTGAATGAACAACAAGAGGCACCCCTTGGCTGCCGCCAGAACTTGCACCCTCAACAAGAGAAACCACTATTAGGATCACGGGCTGGACTTTCGCCTTCACTTCTGAGGAGAAGGAAGGGACCTACGAAGGGAAACAGCCCAAAGCTTGTGCTCAACCATTTGATCGGTTGAAGAAAGTCCTGGTCCGCCCGGAAGCGTCGGCAAACGGATCAGGCATCACGAACGAGAAACTACTGAAAAGATGCATGAAAATCACTTATCGGAACACTCGGATTTCATAGGAAAAGAGAGGCATTTACAAACGCCTTTTATACATTCCTTAATAGGGAAGGGTATCATGCAAGACCTACAAAGCAAGACAAATGCAGTGGGTCGGTCAACAACATAAGAGCCACTTGTTGCACTAAAAGCTGCAATGTGATAAGAAGGCGCCGAAAAGATCACCGGTATCATTCGATCTTGCGAAAAGAATGCTTACTATGCAAACGCCGAAAATAAGAAGTCGTCACGTCTGCAAGAGCTTGCGTCAACACCCTCCACCTATACCCGATAACGGTTGTGGTACAAGAAATCTTTTTTTTCTATAAGAAGGGAGAGAAGCTCTCTATCATTGAGGGATCAATTGATCTACAGGATGACAGGAAACCAATCAGCAAGACAAGCCTCAGACCTCAAAAGGCATTACTCTGTTGAACGGGTTCGAGACTCCTCTAACTCAAGATCAGAAAGCAACTCCTCTACAAGGACTCAAAGACAGACAGTACCCCAATCATCTAGTCAACTATCAAAAAGTGAAAGCAGAGGAAGACCTCGCACACAGGACTCCTCGCGATCATTTGATCAGTCTGATCCGGGCTTATCAGACTCAAAGACTGAACGCCAAGAAGGCCCACTCAATCTCTTTGAACCCACTGAAGAAGAAAAGATTACCCTACCTCGTCTTCCTCGCCAACAAGAGATATCATTTGATCAAGGTACTACCAGTACTACAGATCAATATATTGCACCACGCATCGAAGACTTTAGTTCAGACATTCAATCTGACGAAAGATCGATTGCAAGCAGCATCCCAAGCTCACCAATCGTTGATACTAGAACCCGGCTGTACCAAGAAGGAATTCTAGCAACAATGACTCCAGCAGTAACCTCCACAGCTGCTAGCGAAGCTGAAGCCCAGCAGATAGCTTTGATCTTGGCCAGCATTCGAGCCGGGAAGGAAAGCAACAAGATGAGCGGTCATCCAAAGTTCAAGCCGTTTAACGGCAAGAATGTAACCGCTTTCCTTGAACGCTATAACCTAAAAGCCGAAGACATAAATGCCACAGAAACTGATAAAATTAAAAACCTAAGAACTCATGTGGAAGATGAGACTTGGCCAAGGGTAAAGTTATTAATCCAAGGAGCAAGCTGGCAACAGATTGAGAAGGAAATGAAAGCCTATTTCAAGTCCCAAGATGCAGAGGAAAATATCTCTCCTCAAGAAAGAATCCACAAGCTAAATCGGAACAAACCTTTCTCAAACGAGGACGTTCGCGACTGGCTGTTGGAACACAAAAACGCTTGCATGGAGATAAACCCGAACGGATGGGAAGTTTCAACTGCCTACACATGGGATCTATTAGAAGCGATGCCTGAGGACATGGTCCATCAACATATGATAAAGAATGACATCTCAACCATGCAAGAGTTCGCTGCTAAAGGGTATCAGGAAGTCTGGAAAGGTTTTAAGTCGAAAGCCAGCACTGCGATTGAACTTAAACAGAGTCGTCAAACATCAAAGGAAATAGAAATAAACGCTCGAGTCAGAAGAACTTACAAAGAATTGGAAGGAGAGGATAACAACTTCAAGGATCACTATCCGAACGAAGCCAGGGCCACTGAACCTCAAAAAGGGAAAGAACCCAATTATGACCCTAGAGTCGATCAATTAATCCCAAACCTTGAAAGACTAACCATCCAAGTGAGTCAAATGAACGAGCGTATGCAATTCCGAACGCCAATTACTGTCGACGAGAAGGATAGGAACACCCGACAAAGACAATCGAAGACTCAGTTTAAAATCAATACAGTTAGCTACAACAATCCTTATGACCAGGCATCATTTGATCAAGACCAATACTACTCAGATGAGGAATATATGTCTGTTAATGCCATGCGTGGAAAGGATTTATCCTGCTGGTACTGTGCTGGAACAGGACACTACCTACAAGATTGCGCTGAACTAAAATGGGATACCGCCCAAAAGTTCTTTAAGTACGACCCGAATGCCTCTACAGGATGGATAGGTCCAAGAGATATCCCTATTCCACCCAAGGTAATCAGCGGTTTAGGAAGAATAAGAAGCTGCATCCGAAAAATGGCAATGTTGTGGGTGGAAAGCTTCCGGATCAACGAGAACTTGGAATTGTGCGTCAAGAAAGCCAAGCAACGACAGCCACAGTTTTTCAGCTGGGAACCCACTCAAGCAGAAATAGAAAGAGTGGAAAGGGTTAAATCGACAGCTGACATGACAAGATTTGGTCTCCCGGAAGTCATTGTCTTACCACCACCCTCCATTATGAAAAGAAACACAGCTGAAGCACCTGTGACTAACTCAGTTCGCTTTTATGACGATGATCAAATGAAAGACGGTCGTCAAGAAACAGAAGCGACATCCTGGAGGGATAAACAATACCTTGACTACTTGAACTCAGTAACAACAACTCAGCCATTTACATCCTTTAACCATGAGTCTGCCAATTGGGACATACGCTCTGAAGCTAGTGATAATTCCGATTATTTGATCGAGACATCAGCTGTTGACTTTAATAACCGCAAACGCCAAAGGGTTGATGAAGTAGAAGATAACCAAAATGAAGCCCAACCGGCTGTCCCAAGAACTCAACCTAACACAGATCATGAAGAGGAAATAAGAAAAGAGTCCACTGAAGGCGAGAAAGTCAAGAAGATAGGTGGAAATGACGCAAAAACAAGCCAAGCAAAGGAAGACCCGGAAACATCTCTTCTGCGTGCCCGAAATGCGCTTAAAGAGGCGGTGTGGGACGGCAAGATCAGAATAAAAACGGGAACTCTCCTCACCGCAATGCCTGAATTGGCAAGCGAATTAGGGAACCAACTGATCGCAGCCGCGCAAGGCATTACCAAAACACAATTCGTGGAAAAAGTATCCCTGCCTAAAGATGGAACTTCTCCACACCAGACGCCAGCCACTAACAAAGTCCTGAACGTCTCGGAGATTTCGCGCGCTCACCCAACGGTGCAAGAGATCAGGGAAAAGCTCACGAAGGCAGCTGAAATAGCGCTAGCTACCCAAAATGTCCGTATTTGCGAGAAAACGGACATAGGGGAGGAGGAGCCCAGCGCCTATAAAATAAATCCATCTGCCTCAAAAACAATCGAACATCCTAAAGTTTTAGAGGAATCATTTGATCTAGACAAACAGGAACCGACGGCAGAAGTGGATCTTGTACAAGTTAATATTATCCGACCTGAACAAATCATTAGACAAGTGCAGGAGCTTCCAATGATGCAGCTAAGACTGGGAAATCCAGGTGGTGAACTTGTGGAAGCCCTATTAGACTCAGGATCACAAGGAAATATTATGGCTGCTGCGATGGCTAAACAGCTGAAGCTGGACATAACACCGTGCAATATAAAAACGCATGCTTATAATAAGGAATACGTTGACATTACAGGAGAAACGATCACGCAAGCTTACATCGGGAATGCTTGGCTATCTATACGTATCTATATTACTGAGTCTGATGTGCTGCAAGACTTCATTTTAGGCATGCCCTTCTTTCGTGCAGCAACGGTATCATTTGATCACGGGATCAAGAATGGAAACCTTTACGCTAAATGCCGCATCGGGGATGTCCAAGTGATAACCCCAGTTGCAGGTGCAATAAGGTGGGAGCACAATGTACCAAAGCGTGCAGCCCAACCTTTAAAATAAACGTCAACCTTATTTCCGAGCAAAAGGTTGACGAGGGAGACTGCTCGGAAACAATTGAGCTTGAAGACGGGGACAAGCTTATAATGGAAATCCCCGAAAGACTCGGCGAAGAAGTCTTGATTGAAGTAGCGCTTCACATGATATGTAATCAAATGGAACAACACAAAATGGAAGAAAAGAATGCTAAATCCGGATGAAAAAGGAGCAGAAGGAAGCAAGAAGACAGAAAACAGAGCGCCGAACAGTTAGCAGGACATTCGAAACAAATACGATGTATAAACGCAAGGGCGTTAAGATACATCCTGTTGACAACGTCCCTTCTGACGGTTCAACACCCGCCGGAAGCGCTGGCTGGAAAAAGGAAGTATGGGAAAAAGCAAAGAAACACATCAACCCAAACGCTCCCTATGCCAAATTCATCACCCCTAAGTTCGGATTAATTGATCGAGGCTCAAGGCTCACGCCTGAAAGACTGGAAAAGATATTGGACACTGTGAAAGAACATCTGTAGAGATGTTCTTTCACAGTGTCCAATATCTTGTTCAATAGAGAAGCCTCTTTAGCCTGGAAATTTGCTGAAAGCGGGCAGCTTCGACCTGAGATCGCTCCCCCGCAAGAAATCAAAACAATTCCTCATAGCGCATGGCAGTCAGGCTCGATTCCGATTCCAAAAGCGATGGTACCCAAAGTAATTGATCTATTACGAACGAGAATAGAGAAAGGAATTCTAGAGGAAGGACATGGCTCCTACCGGAATCCATTCTTCTTAGTCCAGAAGAAAGATGGAGGATTAAGGCTAATCAATTCAGTCACTAAATTAAACAAAGTGACGATTCGAGACGCTTTTATTCCCCCAGGGGCAGAAGAATTCAGCGATGACTTTGCCGGATGCACCTTACTGTCGCTCTTGGACTTCTTCTCAGGATATGATCAAATACCTCTGGCAGAAACAAGTCGAGATTATACAACCTTCTCAAGTCCGGTGGGATTATTACGATACTGCACTCTGCCGATGGGTGCAACGAATTCAGTAGCCCAGTTCCAACGAATCATGACTCGGATACTATTTGATCTTATACCGACCGTCTGTCGGCCTTTCTTAGATGACATGGCGGTGCGAGGCGCGAAATCTACATATGATAATGAGGAAACGATACCTGGCGTTAGGCGACATGTCCTCGAGCATTTACAGAACCTGGATAAAGTTCTGGTGAATGTTGAACTCTCAGGGTGCACCATTTCAGCCCTGAAATCAAAATTCTGCCAGGAATCAACTGATCTGGTAGGATACTTGTGCGGAACGCAGGGACGCCAGCCTGCCACCGCAAAAGTTGTGAAAATCCAAGAATGGAAACTCTGTCGTGATATACACGATGTCCGCTCTTTTCTAGGACTCATAGGCTATTATCGAGTCTGGATCGAATACTTCGCATGGATAGCCGCTCCTTTAACTCATTTGCTGAAGAAAAACACCATATGGGAGTGGAATGAAGAAGCCCAGAAAGCTATGGATGAACTCAAACGCTATATCACAACAGCACCTATTTTAATCTCCTTGGACTTAAGCGAAGGGCATCAGGAGATCATTCTAATGGTAGATGCTAGCTTTACAGGCTGGGGCGCTGCTCTAATGCAAGTTGTGGACGGGTTACGCCGTCCAGTCAGATTTGAAAGTGGATGCTGGCTGCCTTCTGAAAGGAAATACGATGCAACCAAGTTGGAATGCAAAGCTATTCTTTATGCTCTTAAACGCCTACGAGGACACATTTACGGAGCGCCATTTACCTTGGAAACAGATGCAAAAGTCCTTGTTGATCAAATAAACGGAGCCGTCAATGATATTCCAAGTGCTTATATCACCCGTTGGATTAGTTATATCCTTCTGTTCGATTTCACACTAAAACATATACCCGGAAAGAATAATGAAGTTGCCGACGCTTTATCAAGAAAACCCCCGGGACCATCTGATCTCAAAGAAAATGAAATAGAAGGAGACCTAGAAGACTTTGTGGATATGCATCTAACAAATATCAACATCCGGCCGTTAGATGATGAATACTCTGAAGAGTCACAAAAATTGGCCGCATACCTTACAACGTTGGAGCGACCATCTGATCTAAACGCTGCTTCTTTTAGGAAGCTGAGAATGAAAGCAAAACGTTTCTTGGTGCAAGACAGAAAGTTATGGCTACGGCCAAAGAAGACACGCTACCTACCGACGTTGGTAATCGACAATCCGGCCAGAAAAAGACAAATCGTCCAGGAATATCATCAACACATCGGCCACAGAGGAAGGGAAGTAACGTTTCAATTGATCAAGCAACGATACTGGTGGAAGGATCTATGGAATGATATAGCTGAAGCTATTTCTTCATGTCTTCGATGCCAAGAATTCGACCCGCACAGATTTACTGAAATTGCGCGTTTCTCTATCCCAGGTCAGCCAATGGAACAGGTCCATTTTGACACTCAATACGTTCCTCTGGATGGAGGATTCCAATACCTCCTAGAAGGGCGTTGCAACCTCACAGGGTGGGTTGAAGTTGTACCTGTCCGGAAACTAAGTGCGAAAGCTATGCTTAAGTTCATCAAAAACTGGGTATATCGCTTTGGACTTATGATCCGAGCCGTAGTAGATGGCGGGCCCGAAATGAAAGGGTTTGTTCCCCGGATACTAAGTGATCTTAGCGTTCGGAGGATCCAGATCTCAGCGTATCACCCGCAAGCCAACGCCTCCGTTGAAGTCGGACATTGGAGCTTAATTTCGGCAATAGCAAAAATGGCAGACCGAAACTCTGGAAAATGGCTAAAGACATTGGACCTAGCGGTACTATCTGATCGATGCGCAGTTAAAACTTCCACCGGACAGTCAGCTTTCTATCTAATCCATGGGTGGGAACCGGTTCTACCAATAGAAGTCAAAATCCCAACTTGGCGACTAATAGATTGGGATAACGTAACTTCCCAAGAAGAGCTTCTAGAAGCCCGGATCCGAATGCTAGACAGAAAAACAAGCGATGTGGAAAAGGCAAAAGAGAAAGTAAAAGCCTTCCGCAAAAGCCTAGCAAAGAGAACGGACAAAGAAAATCTTTATACCATGAGGAAGGAAGCCCGATCAATTAATGCCGGGGACCTGGTTTTGTTATATGATGTCCGAAGACAAAATGATAAATCGCGAGTGGCAAAATTGCAAATGAGATGGCTAGGACCTTATAGAATAACCTCTCAAAGCGAGAATTCAGGCGCATACCAAATAGAAACCCTGGATGGTATTAAAGTTAAAGGAACAGTGGCTGCAGACCGCCTAAAGAAATTCATTAAAGACGAGTCGGGATGGTGGAAGTCAGATGAGGACTTAATCTTGTTAAATGGAAAATCCTACGTTGAGTACGACAAAGAAGGCGACACCCCAGAAGACGTCCAGGACATTAGAGAAGACACCCTGGACAGAGAAGAAGACACACACGACGATCAAATGGTTGCGCACAGGACAGCGGCAGATTACGACTCAGACAGCGGCGAAAGCAGTGGAACAGACGTCGGGAGCGATGAAGGCGATGAAGAAATAATCCAGCCAAATCCTCAGCCTCGCCATCATTTCGAAATCATAGTACCAAAACTGTCAAGAAATCAGAAACTAAAATATAAGAGCATCCCAGGATTTTAATCCCTTTTGATCAAATAATACCACATGGTTATTAAACGAGACAGCAAACAAAATTAACAACAAGCTGCGATGAGCTTTTGTTAAAGGGGAGGAGAAATGGGAGTATCCTATAAAATGAAGTTTTGGTACAGTCTGAGAACTCTAAAAATACAAAAACGCAACCAAGCGCGCGCGGTACTATCTGATCTAAGCGGTTGCGACATCACCACTTTCAATAAGCGCTTCAACCTCAGCGACTTCGTCTTTTAAACCTACGACGTTGCCGATAGAATGATAATAACGAGAGAGTCGCGGCGCAACATCGGGATCGAGATAAGCAAAGCCAGCACTATCAGAGTGCTGAGTCTTCCAATCCTTGCCCAGGAAAGCATCTTCACCTCCGACTTCCAACAGGGATTGAGGCTGATAACCAAGAAAATAACGCCATTCGCAATTTGCATGACCCGACCATAAGCAATTAGCACAATCGTTCTTCCACTTTCCAGGAAGGGAAATGCAGTCATGAAAGGGAAAAAGAATGTGATCATGGGCAACATTGACAGTGGAAGTATATGATCTAATACAATGGGAACAAAGCCGAATGTTTGGAACCCCATAGAAGGCGACGAACAAAGCCTTTGAACGCTCGGGGCGCTGAGTGACCGCATGAAGGAACCATCCGCGAGGATGCGCTATCTCAGCAGGAATGTAAACATGGGCATTGAGCTTTGTGCGTGAGAATTTTTGGATGAAAGCCTGGTCCTGCCTTGATCGATTGAATAAAGTCCGCCAAAAATAAGACTCAGGGGTCTCTTTGGGAGCCAAGAAAGGAACGTTTGCACGATCAACGAAGTCGCATTCGAAAACAAGCTCAGCATACAATGGCAAGTTATGTCGACCGATATTGACGCCGCCAAGCATCCAGACTCCTAAACACTCTAAAAGCTAAAGGAAGTCAACAAAGAACTCGCGATCAAACAGAACCACATGATACATACTGCTGTTTCCTCTGCAGAAGACGGCCTAGAAGGAATATAGAAATCTGTACGCCCGTTCCAGAGCAATAAGCGTTCACAGGATGTCTTAGCCGCCACCACAGGGGTATTGACAAGATTCTGAACGTTAGGCAGAGAAGCCCGAGCGAGTTTGCGAATTTCATCCATGATCAAATGGTAAAAGAGGAAGAAAGTAACACGAAGGGAAAAGAAGACGGGAAGGCGCTTATAAAGAAAAATCTATCAGGCCCATGCGCAAACAAAGAATACAACGACAAACGGAATAAGTCAAGATGTAGCCAGCCGATAAGATAAAAAGCCCGCCTGCCCGGAGAAGCGGAAAACACTCTCAAACGCCAGCAACCATTTGATCAAGGACTGGAAAATCACTCGCCAAAATGAATCGCTTCGAGCAATTTTTCCAAGGATCGAAAAACAAGCGAGAAATGCTTCCAGGAGTTACTCGCGCCGTATCTGCTGAACCTCATGGACAATTCTACGAATCATTTGAACAACCAAACGTTGACCGTCCTATCAGTGACTGTTATGGAGAACAACCGCCCTTTATATATCCACGAATGCAGTGGCCGAATCCCCCTTATCAAGGAACAGGTGACTTCGAGGAACGAATAACAGGCGACCAAGCAGTACACTACTATGGAGATGCACCGAGTTTCCCGGACCTAAATGATCGACAATGGATAGATCAATTACAAACGACTCATAATTTCTTGGTGAGAATCAGGCATGAAGAGTGGGCTTCGAGCTTCGATCTAAACAACCTACTGAGAGCAGTATTGAGAGGACTTGAACATGTGGTTACAACTGGTGGCTTTGAGCTAAAGGCAGAGGCAAAGACCCCAACGAGAGGAAAATGGAATAATTCCATTAAAGGATTCGGTTTCGGGATAGACCCAAGCAACTTCAAAACCGTAACAGCCCAAGCACGATTCTATACCTCCTTCGCTCACTTTTCAGATCATTGGACGGCTTTCATCTGGGATAAGCGACAGGGATCACTTTACTTCTTCGATACTCAGCAAAATGGACGAACAAGACGAGCTCTACAGCTAGCTTCAGCATGGAAAGCGTTTTTATTGCAAGTTGGATACCCGGGATCATTCGATCAGTGCATTGTCCCTTGCTCAGAACAACCCACGAATTGGGAATGCGGATACCTATGTCTATTCTGGATAATGCAGACCTTTCGAGGACTTATGGGATACACAGTGGAGGAAATCCGAGCCGAAAAGAACAAAGGAGTGCGGATTAATCGCGGTCTAGGAAAATCAGACCTACCAGCAGCGAGACCATTTGATCTTTTACTCCGTGACTGGTGTGTCTACAGTAATCGAAATAACCGACCAATTCCATTGAGAGATGCGGTACTCATTGCAGTACAAGCCCTTGCAGGAAATGAGATAGGTCTTTGTGGATCTGAACCCGCACCCTTAGACAACGGTCGGGAAACTACCCCGTGGGCTACCGATTACCACACTACTCAGCTAATTAACGGGAACTGGATTACGCCAATGACAGTGCAAAGAAACTGTACAGCCATCGGAGGATGGTCCCCAGTCGTATTTGCAACCTTACCCTGGATAGACTCGGATAGAACGCATCGAGTTTTTCAGCCCCCGGCATCATCTGATCAGGATTTAACAACTTTGGTTATACCAGGAATGGGACCTTCTGCTATCCTGAGTGATTTTCAGAACAACAGAGTACGGCGTCCTATCATACCAAAGAAAAAGCCTGTGACGAAGCCTTTGACGAAGCCTTTGACGAAGCCTTTGACGAAGCCTTTGACGAAGCCTATGCAGAAACCTGCAGAGGAAAAGACATCAGGCAAACGCAAAGACTCTATAGGATCAGATGATACCCTTCCTCCCATGAAGCGGCTTAAAACAATGCCTACAGAAATCGTTGCCCGTCGTCAAAACAAGGAATACCCACTGTCCCTCCCGAACATAGCCGATCTTGTGGCTGTAAACGGCGAAGGAATTACAATTCGAGACGGCAAGAACTACCAAGCGTTAGGCGCTGCTGGAAAAAGGATGACTGTGGACTTCCAAATAGATCTATGGGATGTCTACGTTAAAACGCGACCTGATCTTTACATTGAATATTCAGACAGCTATTTCTCCCTTGCACCACCCGGTCTAATGGACGAAAGCTGTTGGGATCAGGTCCGTGAAGCGGTATTGCAACCCACAAAGACTACCACTAAATCCGATCGGGATGCAAGAGCTGCTAGGCGCAATAAGAGCCAACAGTAAGAGAGAAGATCAAATGATTGCGTACTTGAAAGAGATGGACAAATCACTAGGGGAGGCGATTGGATTTCAGCAGAAGACTGCTAAGAGCTTCTACTGAAGGGGAGGAAATCATCAACTAATATAAGATGCCTATGGAACTAATTGATCTTTTGCTTATCAAGACCAGACTACTTCAAATAATCTATCTCCTTCTTATTTGCGATGGAATCGCCAAGCGGATGAGGATAATCCTTGGTAACCCGAGGGGCAGTACGAGGATTAAGATACGATGGTGTTTCACCTCCAAGAGCAACTGGAGACCAATCCTTTCCCAGAAACGGATTGGAATGACGGGGATCATTTGATCTTCGCTGGTATCCTGGAAAGAATCGCCAATCGCAACTAGCTCCCCCAGACCAAACGCAATTAGCATAATCCCCATGCCATCTACCTGGGAGAGAGATGCAATCATGAAAAGGAAACAGAACGTGTTCCCTCGCTGAAGTGACGGTAGAGGTATAAGATCGAATACAATGACCACAGAAGCGAGGATTGCTAGAACCATAACAAGCGATCAGGAAAGCCTTTACCCGTTCTGGGCGTTGTGTAAGAGCATGAAAGAACCAACCCCGAATGTGAGATATCTCGGCTGGGATATAAACATTGTTCCTCGTTCGATTTTGAACCAACTGCAAGGCAAACTCTTGGTCTGGTGGAGATCGATTGATAGCATTGCGCCAAAAGTATATCTCAGGAGAGTCGCCCTTAATAAAATTCCCAAGACGAGTGGAAGCGGAAAAGGAAGTGGCAAAAGTTATCTCGGAATAAATGGGAAAACTCAAACGACCAATATTGATGCCACCGAGTATCCAAACTTCAAAACACTCGCGGATCTAATAGAAGAACGATCAGCGGGATACAAAGAGACTGCAAGGAATAACGGTTACACCTACAACAGCTTCTTGGTAGTTAGCTGGGAGAGGCGGAAGAAATAGATCGGTCCGGCCAAGCCAAGAAAGAGAACGCTCGCAAGAGGTCTTGGTATCGGCAACTTGAGTAGAAACAAGAGAAGAGACGTTAGGGAGTTGCAAGCGACCCCGAGAAGAGAGTTCATCCATGATCAAATGATTGGAGAAGGAATTAGAGAGAAAGGAAGATGTGCAGGAAGAAGGAAGAGCGCTTAAAAATAAATGAAAAAGAGTGATCGCAAGGCAAACGGAAAAGAAGAGCGGTGAATCAGAGCACCTGATCACGGCTGATTGCCCTCAGGCAACACTCTATGATAAAAAGAGCAGCAGAACCTGCAAACGAAACTTGCACACTTCCTCCTTCTCTCTCTCCCCTCTACAAAAACACCTTTGGGTTGACAAGCACCTGAAAGGAAGCAGAGCAGCCATTTGATCAAGGCGAATGAAAGCACGGTGTCACACGAGAAACACAAACAAAGACAACAATGAGCTCTTTTCCCGACGACGATCGAGTACAGGTGGCGAAACTGTTCTTCAGACCAGCCAATACGAAGGCCCGGAAAACACTCGAAGGGCTCATGGGCTCAATCAGCCCAAACGAAGGGCAAGCACTCGACGTACCCCCTCCTTTCTTCGAAGAAAACGAACGAGATCAAGTCGATCAAACACTTCCGACCCTATACAAGCAACAACCCATGTGGATCTACCCACGAATCACTTGGCCCACAAACCAACGCATTGGCCTTGAGAGCTACACTCATATAAATAAGGCTGAAGCCAGCACCTTATATGGATCAATTAGTCGCATGAAGGATATTTCCGATCGCGAGTGGATTCCACATATACAGGAAATACACAACTTTCTTGTAGTGGCACGAAAGAAAGGATGGGCATCGAACTTCTCTCTTATGGCCATGCTGCGCCTGGTAATACGAGGCCTACACCACATCGTAGCGATCGGACAGATAAATATGACAATACACGAAACGATCAATTACGACCAACTACTGAACTCGGCGGAAAGCGGATTTTACAACGGGGCGAAAGACTTCAAAGAACGCACCAAAGGAAGACGCCTTTATGCAAATTTCATCTATTTTCCCTCGCACTGGGTTGCCTTTATATGGGATAAACGAAAAGGGACGATCTACTACTTTGATGCCTTTGAACTAGGACGCGAGATGCGAGCGCGTCAGTTCCTGAAGACATGGCGAGCGATGCTACATAACGTTGGCTATCATGGATCATTTGATTTCTGCGTAGTCCCTTGTTCCCATCAACCGGGAACCAACGAATGTGGCTACCTGGCTTTGTTCTGGATTATGCTGATGGTACGAGGTCTGATAGGACTGGATGTGGGAAACGACGAAGAAACGTGCCTTGCAGGCATGAATATAAGGCTCCGGAGGTGGATGCTTCCTCTACCGCAGCACCGATCATTTGATCTCCGCATAAGAGATTGGTGCCTTTATGCACAGAACGTTCAAACAGCAAATGCCTTGATGGATACTGTTTAGATTACAGTGAAATCATTGGCAGCTAATGAGTTGGGCATTTTGAAGTCAGAGGAATTATCGGTAACGCCTAAAAGACAAACGCCTGGATGGGACTTAAGTAACCTGCGACAATACATCAGCTCAACTAGAGAATGGAGGCACTTCCTACCAATAGGGAAAAACTACACAAAGTTGGGAGGGTGGTCCTTGGTTAGATACTCCAATACGCTTCTCCACTCGTCTCTCAAACTCTTTCGAGTCTTAGAGTACCCGGAAGTAGTTGATCATAGAGGAATGGGCCTAGAGCCTCTCCAATTAACCCCTCCAGCTGCGACAAGAGAAGAAGAACTTCGAGCTGAACGACCCCCTTCACTATCACCTACTTCAAGACAAGTCAACATGCGAGAGTTACTCGAAAACAAAGCAACAGCACTGGAACGGACGGCTTCAAACCAACCCAGTTCCGGACTTTCTGATCATAGGTCGTCCTCTGGCTCGAAGGATTCGTTTTTGCAGAAACTCGCGGATAAGGACGTCGGACAAGCCGCACAAGCCATTATGATGATGTCTGGAGCCGTAAGGCGACCCGACCCTCCTACAGCTCCTGCCGTTCATCGGTCAATCTCGCGACTCACCGATACTAATCGATCGCGCAATCCTGCTCAAAGTGTTTCGTCTGTACAGTCTGCTTTGACTGAATTGAGCATTCATACAAACGAACTTCACCCAGAATTCCGTGAGACCCTACGCCAACAGCTACTTACCCAAGCTGAAAGATATGCTGAGTGCAGGATTGCCAATACGGTAATGACATCAGAGGCGTACAATGCGAAAGATCAAAAATATATCGACGGACTACAAGCTGGCGGATCTGAGATGACGGTGAAATTTGTAAAAGATGTTGGATCGAAAGCTCTCCCCACCCCAGCTGTGCGATACATACCGGCTTCTGACAGCTATGCTTCTCTGATACCTCCTGGACTTATGGACGAGAGTTGCTGGCAAGACATACGAAAAGCGGCGATGCCACCACCGTCTCGCCGAGACACTCGAGAATCCCGTGCTGCCCGCGCTGCTAGACGTGAGAATAATAAGCAAGAAGGCTAGATCGAATAGTCGCGCATGAAAGGGGAACTGTTAGTGGGGAGGATTTCCAGGAAAGACGGAGTGGTAAGACGGAACATTATTTTCCTTTGTTTTACAGAAACTACATGACTCTTACTGAGTCGAATTTCCTTTTTCTTTGTATAAGTTTCATTCAACAGATTAGTCTACTACACTACATATGATGTGGGATGATCAAATGATCCCAACTAGGTAGATAGTTAGGCAAGTTTATCCAAGACTGAGAAAGACTGTGTGGTGAGAAGTACACTTCTTTCATAAGTCTTGAGGGGAGGATTTTGACGAGGCTTTCTGACGGGCCTTGTAAACGTAGCTTAGATAAGATTAGTGACTAAGCTGGGTTAAGCCAGCTTAGTCTTCTATAAAAGAGGAATGCTTCCTCTTTCATAGATAGAAGAATCAGACAAGTTATTCCTACTAAAATGACCCCTAGCTGCGCCAGCAGCTTCGTTCCTTCGGGAACGAGCTGGCTGTGGCTAGATCAAATGGTTCCTTGACTTGTTTTCGTTTCGTGGTCCTAGTAGCGGTTAGACGAGCTAGGTTTCTGTTGTTGTGTTTGGTGTTGGATTGATCAGTTCAAAGGTGCGTTGCCTAGCTGTCGACAAAGTAGGAGGTACGCCGCTTGCTTATCAATTACGTTATAGCTAAGAGCTGTCTCTAATTTAATACTAAGTTGTTTTCTTTACTTATTGTACTTTTGGTATGCATATAAATCAGGCCCTTAAATTTGATTTAATTTAAGTAGAGCTTTTACGCGTTAAAGTTGATTTGATTTGTGATATCTTAAATTGATTTGGATAAATTTGATAACAATTTTTTTTGTAAGCCTGAGTACAATCGCTGGCAATAGAGTGAATGAACTTAGTAACACCCGCCTTCTTGAGGTCTTTGATAGCTTAGGGGCGCCTCAGAAGCTTCGTCGCTCAAGCAATCATAATACATGACTTGCTTCCTCTCAGTCAACTCCCTCATGTCAAATCCTTCTTGCTTCGCATCGATTGTATTTCCATTGACGCTTAAATAATTGCCAAATTTCGAAAAAGAGCCTCCTTGCTTCGGTCTCCAAACTTTAACGCTTTGTTCCGCTTGTACCTTGCCCAGAAGCTTCTCGAAAGCATTTGTGGATAGGCTGCTCCTTAAATCCAAATCCACAACTTCGCCATGTCCCGCGAAGAGAAATGGTCTCACGCCACACGTTGTACAAAAGAAAAAATGCATCGATTTTCCCCCATGCTGATAATCGCCAAGGTCTTCAAAAGGATCCAATGGCGATAATAATATAAAATCTGTTTCGGGAGAGGCTGGTCGAACATGAAATTGACCAGACTTATGACAAGCAGTGCAGTTGCACCGATAGAAGTGTTGTACACCAGAGGAAGGGGCAGCTTTGAACTCTTCATGTATATGTGGGAGAGTGAGGTAGAGAATATAGCGAATCGCGCGACAGTGGCACGATCCCATCAACGGAATTCGACTTTTTGTATCTGCCATACTGGATGTGTTGATGCTAGAATGAAGGCAGAGTGGCAGTCGTGAAACCGGTAACAAGACCTTGTCAAGATGAGTTACAATTCAAAATCTGCTTGGGCAACTCAACGCTAGAGTCGTTAATGTTATATACCTATATGATGCTGCGGAGCTTGAAAATTAAAGTTACCCATAAGTTAATGTGGGCCCCTAAAGCAAAGACTCGTCTTTGCCCAGGCCCGGCGTCGCCGAAAGCCTCAGCCACCCGTATTGTCTGTGTTTCTAATGCATTTTTACTGGCCCTACACAGCCCCTGTTGTATTGACTAATACAACTACCTTGTATAAAAGGGCAATTATGGTGGCATTCGAAGCCACGGAGAATTGACTTTGTCTGATGGCCTATGAAGTCGAGCCTGTGATGGAATCTCTAGTAGGTTCAGCATGACTGGAGTCTATAGTCCCGGCCCTTCCATGTTCTAGTAGGTATTTCTCGGACATTTCACCGTTATGCAGACTAGACATCTGTGAGTACTGCGGCACAATCAAATTTGCCGACGCCGACTTCTTGTCTCAGGTATCTAGTCACTCGGCCGAGTCATCGCCCGTAGTACTCTTAGTCTATTAAGCTGTTAAGCCGAAGAACTTCTCGGCCATTTACCATTATACGGACAGAATTGCTGCGATTGCTGCCGCACAATCGAATATGCCGACGCTGACTCCTATCTCGGCCGACTCACATTTATGTTTACTAAGTCTGACAAATAGATTACACGAGATCGGCATGTCCGATGATTGTGATCAGGTTGACAAAATTGGGGGAATTGCTCCCTGCTTTGTTAGTGCAGCAAGTCCTGCCATTATACTTTATCGGGTTATAAATCCATATGTCTTCGTTTGAGTTGTTTACTCCTTCAAAAACACTCTTCACTTATTGTGTGCAAGGTACGCCGCTAGCGCTGAACTTGATACACTGGGCAAAGAATCATGTGCCCACCAAAAATTATCCGCGCTTTGGCTGATAACCGTGAACAAATTCGACAACTTCTCTACACCATTGCGTTTTCTCAAGATACCCTTGACTGGAAGTTGTTTTGCACAAGTTGGGTACAAAGCGAAAGCATCGACTTCGATCTGTCCGGGCACCTCGAGGCATATCAACACCAACAGCTTCCAGTTGATGAGCTTGCACAAATGTCACATGCGGCCTTCAGTGGATTTGACGGAAGCCAACATGTTATCACCAACATCGTCATAGATTTCAGCGAAGATGCTGCTGAGGACAGTCATGGTGCCTCAGAGATATCTTCAGAAGGGTTCCCTACACATTCGAATGCTCGGACGGCCAACGCTCGCGCTATCGTCACTGCCTATCATTACCTCGACATTAGCCGCTTAAAAGACTTGAATCCCGACGTCGTGTCTGGTACCGACTGCGAATGCTACGTTACAATGAGAGGTGTCTGGAATCTGACCGTGGTGGATACGGGCTTGAGCAACTGGGTGGTGAAAGGTATATCTGTGAAACGCCTTGTTCCTTTGGCTGGAAACCAAGATCTATATAATATAGCGAAAAAGCGTTTCGAGAGCGGACATGACCGAAACGCATTGAGTTGGTAGATCTGTGTGTGTGTGTGTTATTATTAACGACCATAAGTATCTAGCTAGATACACAAATCCTCATCTAGTCAATAGGTCGGTAGGAGCCAGTTTCCGTCTTAATCACCTCCACGTGGTAGCCCGAATTGACGCGACAATTAGTAAGAGAATTGGGTCACGATCACGGGCGGGGGTCGGGGTGTAGAAAAGCTTCACTCAATTAAGAAGAGTGTTCAAAACCGTGAGATATATGAACACACGTACCGGGCCGTCACCCTAGATTTGACTTCTATTACCCTGCATCTACGCCTCAACCACGGGCCAGCACAGTGTGCTGTGTGTTCCGCATAGTCGGCGTTTCGTATTGCGATATCTCCGGATCGTCCCATTCCTATCGAGCTGAGTAAGTTATACCCGAAGATTAAGCCCGTCTCCTCTTTCGGTGGACTATGTATGTTGTGTTTCTTCCAACATCCATTCTGGCTTTAAATTTCCTCCAATTTGCACTGCGGTAGCTTCCAGCGTCAAGGCACAGCTTATCCTCGCCTCACTCTCCAGCAAACTTCCTACAACAACTTGAGCCCAAAAACCACAACATCCGCATTACAACTATGCCGACCAACGCATCCGTCAAGCGCATCCTTAGCGCCATGGAGAATGATAACTCCAAGGTACTGGGTGTCACTGTCAACGGTAAGGTAATTACGACGAAGCAATACATCCCCCGTGCTGGTAAGTTGAGTCTCATAGCCGATCCAAAATCCGCGTCCACGCTAATCCCGCAATCGGACCATCTCTACAGAGGCTCAATCTGCCCCCGAGATATCCTACGCTGTTGCAAACCCTTCCGCAACCTACATGGTCGTTACCCTCGATCTTGACGCTCCCTTCCCCGCATTCGACCTTCTCGGTCCAATCCTGCACTGGATCCAGCCAGGCTTCAAATCAGGTCCCAACAACGTCTTGACTCCCAGCGAGCCATTTGTCGCCAACTACATTGGGCCTGCTCCTCCTCCAGGTAGCGCTCCACATCGCTATGCATTCTTCCTGTTCGAGCAGCCCGAGGATTTCAATGGCGAGAAATATGCTCCGGCAGGTGGGAAGCCTCTTAGCAATTGGCATCGCATGCGTTACGACCTGGACGTCTGGCAGAAGGCTGCTAAGCTCGGTGAACCACTTGCCGCCAACTATTTCTTGAGCAACTAGGTCCTTGGTCATGGTCACAGTTCTGGAGCCAACGAGCACATAGTAATTCAACTCTAGTACAGTTTTATTTGTATTTTAGTGGAATCATGCATGCACATGGGTGCTAGAGTTGGATTTTATATACCCTTGTACCCGTTGGTCCCACTTTCAGATACCAACTAGAAGGCGCAAAGTGGGACCAACGGGTAAATATAATGTGAGAAATCTAACCTGAGCTACAATTTTCAAGCATAATTCACGGCCTTTCTTAAAGAAAAAGCATTTTTTTTAGCCCTCCATACTTTAACAAATTCAAGATGCAGGGCAATGTCAACTGTATTGCTACGACAATTCTACTTGTGCCTACAGCTCTTGCTCTAGGACCAGGAAAGTGCTTCTTTGGTGGTGCCTTTGGCGCCGGAAGCTGTCATTCACTAGATTTTAATGGCAATCCTACAAATAACTTTTCAGACTGTCCTGTGAGTGTTTTCTTTCTATTAAAGTTTTAAAAGGATTTATCAAACCCTTACTAATATTTCCTGATAGACAAACAGCCCATGCACCAACAACCTGAACAACTGCTACATGGATCCTCTCACTGGTGCAACTACATGCTCGTAGTGTTGAACCAACGCATGGCCCAATGCCTTCTTCTTTCTTCTTTCATCTTTCATCTTTCTTCTTTCTTCTTTCTTCTCATTACACTTAAATAGCCTGTGCGCCATTAGTGGAGAATGTAACAAACACCAAGCATCGCCACTTGTGCTAGCCATGCTTGGCTTACCGCAGCACTTTACTCCAGAAGTCTCACTTCATCCGATTAAAGTCTGGTAAAACGATATGTTCATACTCAGTGGAGCACTTTTTGTTGTGATTTGGTATTTGAGAAGAGAAATAATAAGAGACGTAATCTCAACGGACCCGCAGCCCCCTCAATGACAGTATGAGCTATTTGATGGAGTACTTCCCATCCAAGGTATTGGCAGAAAACACCGCCGGTTTCTACCACTACAAATTTGAATGTGATTGGCGGCGACGTAATTTTTCGCCCGCATGCCCTCGTCAATTTGAGACTTGTTGCCGTAAAATTAGATGGGCGATGTATTAGGCAGCAATTCCTCTTAGCTCTCGCCCCAAAGCCGGACGCCCCTTTTCAAGCGTTCTTCAATATGTCCTTATTAATACAATACATTAACAATCTGCTTTAAACCGACCTGCACAGCGAAGGACCCGTGCGAACCAAAGCATCCAGAACATGGAAGATAAGATGAACGAAGGCAAGATGCTTGTAATCAAAAACGGTATCATTCGGCGTAATCACCAAGAGATAATGGAAGAACATATGAACGAAGCTAAGGATGCTTGCTGCAGCTAGGGGAGAGGTCAATGTCACTAATTTCCACGAGAAAATGGCGAAAGCAGCAGAACGAAACGCAAGGCTCCCAGAACCGAGCCTGTCAGAACAAATTGGGCTACCATGCACCAAACTTGCATTGAAGACCACATGAGCGAAGCCAGGAACGCTACAGTCATAGGAAATATCCAGTTGACTATTTATGATCAAGTGGGCATGGAGGCGCGAGAAGTAGTACCGCTCCTGCATCGTCGCTGAGTAGCAGGGTCTACTCTAAGTGATGAATTGATGCATCGCATCTCAGTCTTGCTGGAATACTCAAGCTTCCCTCCTACATCTACAGGTACCCCACCTTCTGGGTACCTCCTCACTAAAAACCTTATTCCGCTTGACTAGCTATTAAGCAAACGACTTCAAATCTATCTCTACAAGCCCCTTCTGGGGTCGTTGGGATGATGGCAACCGCAGTCGCCACCCCAATCCCCCAGAACAAGACTCCTCCCATCGCTGCACCCGGGCTGGCAGCTCCAGATACCTCCCTAAGGAAGGCTACCCCTTCCATCCCAGGGAAAGGCGAGAGCATCACTCTGGCCCTAACTCCCAAGAAAAAGCGCCGACACGGAGACTTCGTTACGGACAACATGCCTATTCTCAACCTCACAGGGAGCGGCCCCAAGACCACACCTGCTACGCAGAACCCAACGAGAGGCCTCGAGACCTCCCTCTTCAGCGGCCCCAAGGAAGCCACCGCTACAGACCCGAACGAAAAATCACGCACCAGATCCAAGATCGTGGACCGCCTAGAAGAGATAAACGCAAAGCAAAGGGCCAAACAGGACGTTCTCATTACCGCGCTACTGCTATAGATGCCTGCCTTGCCCGATATACAACCAAACACTTCCTAGCCGCCGCGGAACTGGTTCGCAACGCCCTCACGGCGGCTCTGGAAAACCTCATCTCCTCCCCCGACGAAACGTCGGGGGGCCTCGAGAACCCCGAAAATTTGGGCAGCCAGACAAGGAGCGCCCAACCTTCTAAGACAGCATCAGCCAACACAACTTGCATCACAAAGGATAAATCAAACGACGCCACTGCTCCCACTAAGACGGGAGCTCCCGCCACTGGAAAAGTGGACCCCAAGAGCACCGAAGTCACGTGGGCGCAGGTCGCGTCACAGGATACCACTCACAACAAAAACCCTCACAAAGGCCGCGACACCCAGAAGAATCCTGATCCGAACAGCGAGAGGCCGGCCCCCGCTGCCAAAAAACAGAGTAAAGACAAAGCCATCACGGGCAACCAAAAGCCCGACGACCGCATCTTCATCCGGGTCCCGCCAGACCATAGCTGGAGGAAGATGACGGTCATCGGGGCTAGACAAGAACTGATTAACTTCCTGAAGCTCAACAACGAGGACATTACTCACTTTCAGGAAGTACGATCAGGCCTCGCCCTCCGGGCGAAGAATCAAGAAATCAAAACCAAGATCATGGCGCTCAAACCAAACGCAGAAAACATCAAACTGAAAATTGAAGAAGCATGCACATGGAAGAGTTTCCTTCTTCGCGGCGTGTGAAAACATACACAGACATGAGCGGGACCCACCCCACAGACGTGTTAATCCCAGAAGAGGCACGCGTCAGGGCAGGGGCCAAGGCTCCCTTTGGGGAGACCTTAGACACATGCTGCTACTTCATCTCCTTCCAGGAGGACGTCAAGAGCGGCTTCAGGCTCTTCAACTCCTCCGCCCCAGCGGAACTCCGGGTCCAGAAACCCAGTAACTGCACCAGAACTGAGAGATGCCTCAAATGCGGCAAGCCCTCGGACAAACACCAGGATACTACAGCAAACTGTCCCTCTCCCCCACAATGCGCCAACTGCAACGGGCCTCACGGGGCGGATGCACCCAAGTGCCCGGCAAGACCCATCATTAAGGACGGAGAAAAGGTCCACTCTACGAAGGCACAGCTGAAAGCCATCAGAGAGCTGGGACAACAAGAATACGTCAAAACCAACCCACCCAAGACGGCCCCTACCCTGACAGGAGAGAAGGCCGAAAAGGAACCCCTGGACCCGCCGGCCAATAGACCCGGCCCCAGGGTTCCCCCCTCCCCCCC
>JARFTM010000340.1:0-22764 GCA_030278935.1 Trichoderma polysporum | reverse complement strand
TTTTAGTCACCAACTGTTCGCGAACAGTTGGTGACTAAAAGTGGAACCAACGGGTATATTCATTGTATCGTTGATTCTTCTACTCACACATATTCCTAGTAAAAGACTAGTCTGGATCAGTTTGTGTGATAAACGAACCATGGATCAACATCCATGCAGACATGTCAGTTTCTCCACTCAAACGGGTAACCAGGAAGTAGCCCTTATTTTATTGAATCACGATGTGATAATCCGTTTTCCTGGTTACCGTTCTCGACCATGTCACAACTTATAGAGACTTGGCAGAGATTTATTGTATTGAACAAATGGCTTATTTTCCTATTGGTTGAGATCTTTCACAGGCTCTAGCAGCCCGATTTTCAAGGTGCTCTGGTTCCGCTCCAGCCTCATTGGAGTTAAGTCTCTTGCCTGGTCATAGTGTATGCTACCATATCTCAGATAGGATGCAAATGTGCCCTCTTCGTGATCCGCGTCCTTAAACTCCTCTTTATCCCACAGCTCCGCCAAGCATACCAATTTCGGATTCTTGGGTCCGCGACTCACTTTAATGGCGGACTGATTTGCAAAGGTGTCGCGCACGTAAGAATTCGCTTTCTGCCAAACCTCATCCTTAGGGCCGTCAAGACGTGCTCTAAGCAGATTGTTCTGCTCGATTCCGGACCATTGTGTCAACGGTTGTAGAGCAAATAACTCTTGCATTGCAGGTGCCAGGAAAACCCTAGTTGCAAAGTAATCTGCGCCATCAAACCCATCCTCGGGATCGCTCAGACCTCTCAATCTCTCAAGGCAAAGAAAGTGTGCAAGATAGTCAAGCATGACATCCACTGCCGTAATCATCTCTGGGTCTTCAATTATCCTGTCTGACGGCGTTTCTATAGCCTGTATATGAGCCAGCAAGGGGTGTTTATGGAATCCGTTCGCATTTGTAGTGTTTGGGCCCCAGAGGCTAAGATAAATATCATGCCATCTTTTGATGAACGGATTTCCTGATTGGCAAACGAGAAAACCGTTAATCATTGTGTAATATTTGTCACGGAACTCGACGGCAAAGCCACCCAGCTCACATGGTGAAGCTGGATCGATAATGCGATTCCACCATATCTCGTCAAGATGCCGAAATAGCAATGTTCCAACGTCCATCCATACACCGCCATACTTCCACAGGAGAGGTAAACGGACCAGATCCCCTTGGTGAGGGCCCACGAACAATCCATCCATGGTTCCTTTATTGAAAGCTTCTGGGAAAAAAGACGATTCGACGAAGTGCTTCACGTGAGTTTCTGACTCAGGCAATGCATCAAGGACGTGAACTGTCCATTCTGAACCAAGTCGGCGAACCCAATTAATTACGTTTCGTTGCGCCCATGGTTGCATGGCCTTCCAACCCGTGTTCCAGAATGTCCATACATTTTTTTGAGAGGTGATGGCGTGTCTTTCTTGTAGCCATGAGGCTATCTCTTGATCAGAACGCTGATTAAGCTTTTTGGGGGCCACTAATCTGACGCCTGGAGGCAGCTCGGCGTCTGGCATAGGGTTTGTAAAGCTCGTGTCATTGGCTGTGCCGGCACTCATCTTGAATGAAATTGAGTAGCAAATATAAATACAGAGCTCAAAAAGTGTCAATTGCTGTATCGCACACTACAAATGAATCTGAAAGACGAAAACCGAAGAAGAGCTGATCTTGAAGTGGCGGGTCAAAACGATCATCTGCGCACCGTGTTGTAAAACTTACAACCTGATTAGGACTTTTCACATGCATCGTATTTTACTTTTAGTAACGTTTCCTTGCTTGCGGAGCTTATAAGTTAGCATGAACACTTGGCATGTATGTACTAATGCAGCCATGTAGCTAGCTGTCCGTATTCGGTTGATCTTCCAAATCAGTCACTTCCCGAAGACAGGCTCTGGGTGGCAAACTCGGAATATTAACACCGCCTATTGACATGCACACATGTAGATATAGTTACATAGTAAATTGTATTTAAGTTAAATTGCACTTGTCTAGGTGTATGCTAGTACAGGTGTTACTTTTCTAAAAGTTGTTGAATAGTTCTTTCCTCTTGGATTGGCCCGAGAGGGTCTGGCACGTTTGACCAACTAGATATTCGAGCAAAGGCTATTAACGGAATGATCTGTAGAAACTACTACCTTAACAACGTCGTACCCACCGTACTACACATTAAAAGCTTCATACGATACCCTCTCAATAGCTTTACTTACAGATAGGTACCCAGATATATCGCAGTGCTCATGACCCTAATAAAGTATGGGGGGTTGCTAGGGAAGATGTCGTATCATGCCTTTCTGGGCTTAGAAAAATAGTGCTTATTACGATTGCTCCGTGTTTCGTATTACTGTACATCCTGGGAAGTCGGCCTTTGAGAGTTTTTCCGCACTCCGTTGATAGCCTGCTACTAAGTACAGAATTACTACTGTATATCCATGCCATTGTTGGATGATCGAGCCTAGGCCCCGGCAAAAGATGCCATCACACCCTTGTACTCTATTATTACGGGAATCCATATCAAGCATAGCGTTTTTTTTTCTTCGCACGGAGTTTTCATCCCGGTAAAGATTTGTGCCCCCGTATCTTTTATTAATGTTGTCTTGCCAAGTACTTCGTATAAGGAAGGATACAAATTAAACAAGTCTATTGCTTACATGTAACAAACGCGGGGTGGATATTCCGATATACGTATTAACTCATTGGGGATTGGTCTAGCCAATCCGTCATACCTCTCCGTTTCTAATGCTGTACTCAGGTGTATTCAAGGGGGCTTGCCTGGTCGATATGGAAAAGAATGCAGACGCAACGTGTGAAAGAACCGATAGTCTTGGAGCTATCGGTATTTTCCGTAAGATGAACTAATAAACCTCTATTTTCCGAAGTAAGTGGCGGCAATATATCACAGCCACAGCGCGCTGCAAGCTCTATCCCAAGGAGTGTATATGGTCTACTCGCTGGTCCAAATGCTATGAGAGGAAGGCCAACAGTCTAAAGCAAACTTTGGACTTTTTCCTTCAATCTGTCCCAATTCTTTTTCGAAAGGGTGCATTTATCGTCTCACTCAAATACAACTCAGTCCAACTATCTGTATCCAGATCATGGCTAGCAATGAAGATATACGGAGAATCTGGGAGTGGAATGCCATCGTTCCAAATTCAATACAGACATGCATACACGATATTATTGCTGAAGTAGCACGAACGCAGCCAAATGAACCGGCCATTTGTGCCTGGGATGGCGAGCTGACATATAGGGAGCTGGATGAGCTCTCAACACGTTTGGCGTGCCAATTAAGCGCCCTTGGACTACAGCAGGGAATCGTTCCACTCTGCTTTGAGAAGTCAGTATGGATGCCGGTAGCTATGATTGCGATTTTTAAAGTTGGAGGCGCATGCGTTGCACTTGATGTTACCTTACCAGAGGAGAGGCTCCGAGGGATCGTCCAGCAAGCTCAGCCAAAAGTCATTCTTTCATCTTTCGCAAACAGGAATAAAGCCTCACGAATAGTTGGAAATGATATCGCCGTCCAAGTGGTTGATAGAGCAAGCCTTTTCAGTGACTATGTTGCCCAAGTCGGCTTCGAAGATGATAAGAAGTCAATCTCACCAGCCGTGAGGCCTTCGGATCTACTCTATGTAGTCTTTACATCTGGTAGCACAGGAGCGCCGAAGGGAGCAAAAATAAGTCATCAGAATTTTGCCAGTGCTTTATATTACCAAAGCGAAAAATTATGCTTCAGTTCAACAAGCCGAGTATTAGACTTCGCCTCCTACGCCTTTGACATAGCTTGGTTTAACTGCATCTTTACATTATGCTGTGGAGGCTGCCTTTGCATAGGGTCACATGAAGAGATGCGGAATGACCCTGCTGCTTGTATACAGCGATATAGAGTCAACTTTGCCCACCTCACGCCTTCTCTCACACACATCGTTTCTTCAGAGGCTTTATCTCAGCTAGAGATTCTTGTGACTAGCGGAGAGATTCTTACTGCCTCTCACGCCGAAAAAGTTTCGCTTCCAAAAAAAATTATTAATGCTTACGGTCCCGCAGAGTGCACTCCGCATGCTACGGCGTCAAACATTGAACGGACCGACATTATGAATCCGCCAATTGGCAGAGGCTATGGAGCGTGCACTTGGGTGGTAGACCTGCTTAATGAAAGCCGCCTTGTTCCCATAGGTGATGAAGGCGAGCTATGGCTTGAAGGCCCGCTTGTGGGTGAAGGATACCTCAACGACCAAGAGAAGACTTCAGCTGTCTTTGTGGTAGACCCTCCTTGGCTGCTGAGTGGTGCACTGGGATGGGATGGTCGCTCAGGCCGTCTTTATAAGACTGGAGATATTGTGCGACAAAATGAAGACGGTACATTCGTTTTTATCCGCAGAAAGGATGCTCAAGTCAAAATTAATGGCCAGCGGGTAGAACTTGGTGAGGTGGAATACCACGTCAAACGTTCACTCCATGGGAGCGCTCAGCTGGTAGCAGAAGTGATAAATCCACGCAATGTGAATAATGCGATTCTAGTCGTATTTATTTGCATCGATGAGTTTGAGAATAAGGATAAAGATGCCCTGAAGGCTTCAGTTGCGGCCCTAACGGCAGGAGTGGATGAACATCTTGCTCAGGTGGTACCGTCTTATATGGTACCCTCCGCGTATATTCCCGTCAAAGATATCCCAATGACGGCAACAGGGAAAACAGACCGGAGGGTTCTACATGAAATGGGCAGCAATTTGACAACTCTTGAACTGGCAGCACTTGATCCCAGGCGACAGACTGGATTTCGGCCCCCTAGCACGGTGGCTGAAGAGACGATGCAAAGCTGGTGGGCCGCAGTGCTAGGAATTGACGCCTCCATGATAAGCATTGATGATAATTTCCTCCATATCGGTGGCGACTCTATACAGGCCATGAAACTAGTTGGGATTGCACGCGAGCAGCGTTTAGTCTTGACTGTGGCTGATATATTTAAACAACCTCGCCTATTTGATTTGGCTCAACTGTTACATCATTCCGATCGTGTTTCTACCGTGAATGAGGATCCGGTGGCACCCTTTTCACTCCTTGGCAAAGGTTTCAACATAAATGATGCTCGTCAGCAAGCAGCCTTCCGTTGTGGCCTTGATGGTACCCAAATCCAGGATATCTTTCCTTGCACCCCGCTACAAGAGGGGCTTCTAGCCATGACAGTTAAACGGCCAGGCGACTATATATCGGACAGAAACTTTACACTTCGGCCAGGATTAGATATCAAAAAGTTTAAGAAAGCATGCGAAGACGTTGTGGCCGGCATCGCGATTCTTCGCACACGAATAGTTGACTTGCCTGGCTTGGGGCTTGTACAGGTGACTGTAGACGAAAACATATCATGGGAGTTAACTGATGAGAAATATAAGAGAGCAGATAAGTATATGGGACTCGGTGATAAACTAACTCACTTTCATCTGAATGCAAACCACGGTCCTGGAATCCGCTTTAAGTGGAAGATGCATCATGCATTATATGACGGATGGTCGGTGCCTTTGATGTTAGATGCCATTCAAAGAGCATATCAGGGAGAAAGCCCAAAAATTGTTCCGTTTCAGAACTTCATCCATTACATTCAAACTATAGACAGAAAAGCGGCTTATGAGCACTGGACCAAATACTATCAAATGTCGCAAGCCTCTATTTTCCCCGCGACTCCTTCACCAGAATATAGCCCGAATGCCGATCAGACCATTCAACATCTCGTTACAAATATACGATGGGCGAGGACAAATATCACGGCATCTACCACTATCCGCACGGCCTGGGCAATACTCCAGGGAGCCTATACAGGCTCAAATGATGTGGCCTTTGGTGCGACCGTGACTGGCCGTCAGGCAGCAGTATTAGGTGTGGAACAAATCGCCGCACCAACCATCACTACTGTGCCTGTACGAGTCATATGGGAATCAAATCACACTCTGGAGGAACTATTGCAGTTGGTACAGCAACAGTCAATAGACAGCATCCCATACGAGCAGGTTGGTCTGCGGGAAATCCGTAAACTGAGTCAAGAGGCAGAAGATGGTTGCAACTTTCAAACTCTTCTCGTGGTGCAGCCAGCTGGACTGGTGACAGATCAAAGTAAAGTTTTCGAACCTATGTCTGAGGATATGGGCGCAATAAGTGGCTTTAACACATATGCTCTGCAACTTATATGCACGCTCTTAGAAGATAGCTTACACGTGAGTGTTAGCTTTGATTCAAACACTATTGGTAAGCCGGAGATAGAGAGAATTGTAAGCCAATTCGAGCATCTGTTGAGAGTTATTTGTGATGAAAAATGGCGAGCGAGGAAATTGAGTGATCTAAACATCCTCAGTAATCAAGACTTACAAGATATCTGGAACTGGAATGCCAGGGTGCCAGAAACGGTAGACGATCTGATCCACAAAATGATCGAAAAAATGACGATGAGACAACCGAATTCGATAGCAATACGCGCCTGGGATGGAGTGTTGACCTATGCAGAGCTTGATTCTATCACATCAAGATTTGCACTATATCTCGCAGAGAAAGGCGTGCATGCAAATGTACTTGTCCCTTTATGCTTTGAGAAGTCAATGTGGACAGCAGTTACAATGCTTTCCGTGATGAAGGCAGGCGCAGCCTCACTACTTCTTGATTGCAACCAGCCAGAAGAACGACTACGGACTATTATACGGCAGGTTAGCCCGCACATCATCCTCTCGTCCGCCGATAACGAAGCATTGGCCTCTCGACTGAGCGATACTCCCGTCGAGGTACAAGTTATTAGCAGGGCATCTTTAGACGCCCTAAAGGCTGATCCGCATACACCTTTACCAGACAATGTGAAGGCCAATATGTTATCACCATCACCCTTAGACTTACTCTACGTTGTATTTACGTCGGGTAGCACTGGTACCCCCAAAGGCGTCAAGATTTCCCATCAAAATTTCGCAAGTGCTGTAAGGCACCAGCAGACTGAGCTTGGCTTTAATTCATCAAGTCAGGTACTGGATTTCGCCTCTTACGCCTTTGATATGGCATGGTCGAACTTTATATTTACCTTATGCACTGGCGGATGCCTTTACATAGGGTCGCAGAACGAAATGAGAGATGATCTTGCGGGTTGCTTGCAGCGCTACGAAATCACTTTTGTGCAATTGACTCCATCACTCGCCAGGACTATTGATCCTGGAGTCCTTTCGCGCTTGGATGTTCTTCTTCTTGCCGGAGAAGGACTCTCCATGACGGACGTCGATCACGCCTCTGTTGCAAAAAAGCTTTTGAACGCTTATGGCCCCGCGGAATGTTCTGTATGTGCAACTGCGACAAATCTAAAATCTCACACAAGCGGTGTACCGCCTATAGGTCGGGGGATTGGCCAATGTCCATGGGTAGTGGATCCAGAAGACGAAACAAAACTTGTTCCTATCGGCGTGGAAGGAGAGCTATGGTTAGAAGGCCCACTGGTTGGCCAAGGCTATCTTCATAACGAAGAGCAATCTGCGGCCGTGTTTGTACAAGACCCAACATGGCTTCTGAGGGGAACGCCAACTATGTCTGGCAGAAAAGGACGTCTTTACAGGACAGGGGATCTTGTACGTTACACTGCAAACGGGGCGCTTGTTTTCACTGGGCGGAAAGACAGCCAGGTCAAGCTTAGAGGGCAAAGAATTGAGTTGAGCGAAGTGGAGTATCATATTGCCAAGCTGTTGCCCAATAAAAATGGTATACAGATAAAGGCTGAGGTAGTGACTCCCCTCGATGCGAATGACCAAATAATGGTATTGTTTGTTTGCGTTGCTGGGCTTGAGGACAACGCAACCCCTGATCAGCTAAAACTCATTATTTCGGAAATAAAGAGCGAAGTTGATCGGCGCTTGACTGAGATGCTTCCGTCATATATGATTCCCTCAGCCTTTGTACCAATCCCAATTTTACCTTTAACTGCCACAGGGAAAACTGATAGGAAAAGCCTGAAGAGAATTGGTGGTGAGATGACTTTAAAGAGATTATTAGAGTTTCATCCAAATCAACGATCGGAGAGGAAGCCGCCCAGTACAAAAGCTGAAGAGCACATGTGTAGCTTGTGGGCTAGTGTGCTTGGTATTGATACCTCACAAATTAGCACGGATGATAGCTTCCTGCGCATTGGTGGTGACTCAATTCAGGCTATGAGACTGGTTGGCGTGGCTAGAAGTCGGGGACTATTGTTCTCAGTCGAAGATGTCTTCAAACAGCCACTTCTATGTAACCTTTCTAAGGTCGCAAAATTCAGCCTTAATGACTTTGAGTCCCTAGTCGACGAAGTTCGGCCCTTTTCTCTTTTGCAGCCGGGGATTGGTATAGAGGAAGCCATAAAACTAGCAGCATCTTTCTGCGTTGTCCAACCCAAACAAATACAAGACATCTTCCCATGCACGCCACTGCAAGAGGGTTTAATAGCAATGACCGAGAAACAATCAGGGCAATATGTCTCACGAAATGAATTCAAACTCTCACAATCGGTAAATTTGGGTACTTTCAGAGCGGCCTGTGAAAAAATGGTAGCGAACATTCCTATTCTGCGAACTCGGATCGTCCACCTGCCTGGTCAAGGCTTTTTTCAGGTTGTTGTTGACGAACAAGTAAAATGGACAGAAGAACACTCAGACACAGACATGGGGTTGGGTACGAGGCTTAATACTATGAAGCTCACTATAGGAAATGACGGTACGACTAACTTTTCTTGGTTAATTCACCACGCGTTATACGACGGGTGGTCATTTCACATGCTGTTGGACACACTTGAAGAATTGCTGTCAGGAAATAAACGACGTCCTTGGCCACTCCCATTTCAACAATTCCTTCGTCATATTCAGAGCATTGATGTTGCAGCATCTCACCAATACTGGCAGGCCCAATTCCAAGGATGTGAAGCTGCTATCTTTCCGGTATGCCCTTCTCCATCGTATGCTCCCCGAGTGGACAGCGTACTGGAGCATACAATTACGAATCTGATATGGCCATTAAACGATATCACACCTTCTACCGCTATCCGCACCGCGTGGTCTTTTCTACAGGCAACATATACAGGAGTAAATGACATCGTTTTTGGTGTAACCGTTGCAGGTAGACAGGTCAACCTGCCTGGAATTGAAAGAGTAGCTGGGCCTACTATCGCAACCGTCCCAGTACGAGTGGTACTAGATCGGGATCTCCAAATCGAAAAGCAACTTCAACAGATACAGAAACAAGCCCATGAGTCTATGATGTACGATTATGTTGGCCTTCAAGAGATTCGAAGACTTAGTCAAGAGGCGGAGCTTGGCTGCAGCTTCCAAGTTTTGCTTGTCATACAGCCCGCTGGGCTTAATACTGCTCAGAACGAAATTCTCAAGCCTGTGGGGTCCAGAGTGAAGGATGGACTTAAAGGCCAGGCAGACTCATTCTCCACTTATGCTCTGGAGTTAGTCTTTGACCTTAATGATACGGGAGTTGCGATGACCTTGAATTTCGACTCGACAGTTGTAGGAGCTGAACGAATAAAGAGGATGGCTGAGCAATTTGAACATTTTATACGGCTTGTTTGTTCTCAAAACCAATATGAAACAACATTCGGTGATCTCGAGGTCGCGTGTATACGGGACCTTCAAGATATCTGGGCCTGGAATAGTGCGGTCCCAGACGCTGTGGAGATGTGTATACATGACTTAATTGCAGAAACTACAATGAGGCAACCATCTGCACCAGCAATATGCGCCTGGGATGGTGATCTTTCGTATAAAGAGTTAGATGAACTTTCAACACGCCTATCAGAACGACTGGTAGAGCTTGGAGTTAGCCGGAATGTGCCAGTGCCTCTGCTCTTTGAGAAATCGATGGCCATGCCGCTTGCGATGTTATCTGTCTTAAAAGCCGGCGGTTGCTGCATTGCTATGGATAGCAATCAACCAGAAGAACGACTGAGGACTATTATAGGTCAAATTCGACCTAAAATCATTCTCTCATCTACCCAAAATGAAGCAATAGCGTCCAATCTTAGCGAAATAGCCCATATAGAAGTTGTGAGTAAACCAGCACTGGAAAGATTGGGCATAAGTCGTGTTGGAACTGTGGTTCAATCCCCGACATTAGCTGCAAAGCCATCCGATTTGCTTTATATAGTCTTTACATCCGGCAGCACTGGCACTCCTAAAGGAGCACAGATCTCCCACCAGAATTTCGCTAGCGCTATTAAACACCAAAGCCATCAGCTTGGTTTTACCTCAGCAAGTAGGGTGCTTGATTTTGCGTCTTATGCTTTTGACATGGCATGGTCAAACTTCCTCTTTACTCTATGTATAGGAGGGTGTCTCTGCATTGGTTCTTATAGCGAGATGCAAAATGATTTAGCAGGCTGTCTACAACGGTATGACATCACTTTTGCTCAGCTTACACCTTCACTTGCTCGGACAGTTGATGTGGAGGCGTTATCTGCCCTAGATACCCTGATACTTGCTGGTGAGGGGCTGCAGGCTTCCGATATCGAGCGTTGTGCTAACGTCGGTAATCTCATAAATGCTTATGGCCCCGCAGAGTGCAGCGTTTGCGGAACAGCGGCAAGTCTCAGACAGAATACTTCAGGCTTACCGATAATTGGGAAAGGAGTTGGGCAGTGTACTTGGGTTGTTGACCCTGGGAATGCAAGCAACCTTGTCCCCGTCGGCGTTGAGGGAGAGCTTTGGTTAGAAGGCCCGTTGGTAGGCCTTGGATACCTCGATAATGAGCTGACAGCAAGTGCATTCATCAGTGATCCACCTTGGTTGCTGAAAGGAGCATTGGGGCACCCAGGTAGGCAAGGTCGCCTCTATAAAACGGGAGACTTAGTGCGATATAACCCCGACGGATCGTTGGTCTTTATCGGCCGTAAGGATTCGCAAGCCAAGATTCGTGGCCAGCGTTTGGAGCTTGGCGAAGTCGAATTTCATGCCCAAAGACATCTGCAAGATTATCAAGACCTGCAAGTCGTGGCTGAGATTGCGACGCCGCGTGATGGATCAAGCCAGGTGCTAATAGCATTCCTCAAAGTAGGAACTGGGAACGAAGACGTGAAAATTGCTGGTGAAATAGCGAAATTACGTGGCGCTCTTGCCAATGTCATCCCTTCGTATATGATACCATCAGCCTTTATACCAATTGGTACTTTTCCAATGACTGCAACGGGAAAGATGGACAGGAAAAAGCTTCGTGAACTTGGGAACAATTTAACAAAAGAAGAAATATTCGCGTTTGACCAACAAGCCCAGCAACACAAACGGGAACCGCGCACACTGACAGAAAAGAAAATTCAAAATTTATGGGCCGAGGTACTTGAGATTAATGCTTCTCAGATTGGTATTGACGATAGTTTTCTTCGTATCGGTGACTCGATTCAGGCTATCAAGCTCGTCACAGCGGCAAGACAACAGGGCCTATCCATCACAGTTGCCGACATTTTTAAGCATCCCCAGCTTTGCGAACTTGCTCAAGTTGCAACGATAGCGGAGCAAGCTGAGGTAGAGGATCAAATCATGCCATTCTCCTTGCTAAACGCGGGGCTCAACGCGAATGAAGTCCGACGCTCTGTGGCAATGCTATGCGATGTTGAGTCGGTTCAAATACAAGACGCTTTCCCTTGTACACCACTGCAAGAAGGGTTGTTAGCTTTGACGGAAAAGGAATTCGGCGACTACGTCTCCCAAAACGAATATACATTGCGATCGGGAACAGACATAGAGACATTTAAGAAGGCGTGCGAGACTGTTTTTGAGGCATTTCCAATCTTACGAACCCGTATTGTGGATCTGCCCGGCCAAGGACTTGTACAGATAATTGTTGACGAAATTATGCAGTGGCAGACGTATGACGAGGAAAGTACCGGGCTTGGAAGGAAACTCACACAATTTCGCCTGACAGTAGATGAAGATCTTTCAATTCGCTTTTCATGGAAGATTCATCATGCTCTTTATGATGGCTGGACGTTTCCCATCTTACTCAATGCTATCTATAGTGCGTATGAGGGCGAGCGACAATTTTCGACCACTCCCTTCCAGGCATTCATCCGCCATATCCAAAATACAGACAAAAGAGCGGCACATGATTTCTGGCAAGCCCAATTTGATGGTCTTCGATCATCACCTTTCCCGCCTCACCCTTCAACACGGCAGCCTCGACTCACCGCTGTCCTTGACCATGAAATCAAGAATATTCAGTGGCCTGAGACTGACATCACAGCACCCATGGCTATTCGTGCGGCTTGGGCTCTTGTTCAAGGCTCTTGTACAAGTTCGAACGATATTGTGTTTGGCACCATTGCACTTGGTCGGCAGCTTCCAGTGCTCGGCATTGAACAGATAGCAGGACCAACCATAGCTACAGTCCCTGTGCGAATTATCCTGAGCCCAAATGTCCAGACAGTGGATGAATTTCTACAAGAAGTACAACAGCAGGCAATACAATCTTTATCCTACGAACAAATCGGCCTCCAGGAGATTCGCCGAGTTAGCCAGGAATCAGAAACTGCCTGCGACTTTTCCACTTTACTTGTTGTCCAGCCAGCAGGTCAAAGTCAGCTACCGACTAAACTATTTGAACCTACAGTTGATGATGAAACTTGGTTAAACAATCTTAGTACCTACCCTCTACTCATTGTTTGTGAGCTTCAAGATCAAGGCGTTAAAATACGTCTGAGTTTCGATTCAACGCTCATAGGGGCCGACCGCGTAAAGAGGATAGTAGAACAGCTTGAACATGTCCTGCGATTGGTATGCGGTGAAGCGCAAAGGGAAATGAAGCTCAAAGATATTGATCTGGTAACTAAACAAGACCTAAATGATATCTGGCAATGGAACGCAACAGTCCCTGAGACGATAGAAGCATGTGTTAACGACCTTATAGCTGAAACAGTAACTAAATATCCAGAATCTCTTGCGGTTGATGCTTGGGACGGCACACTCACTTATAGAGAACTTGACTACTTCTCTACGCAGGTAGCAATTCAGCTCGTCCAGGCTGGGATTGCACCAAATATGCCAGTGCCTCTATTATTCGAGAAATCTATGTGGATGCCCGTGACCATCCTTGGTGTTTTGAAAGCAGGAGCGACTTCAGTTGCAATGGACAGCAGTCAGCCAAAAGAGAGGCTAAGAACTATTATCCGCCAAATACAGCCAGAAATTATACTTACATCAGTCTCCAATGCAAAACTAGCATCTCAATTAGGCGAAACGGCGATACGAATAAATATTGTCAGCAAAGAGACTATTAAATCTTCACGTCCTGGTGCGGAAAATGCGGTCAACCTACAAATATTAAAAGATTTAGCGCGCCCGTTTAATTCATTGTACATCATATTCACTTCAGGGAGCACAGGCGTACCCAAGGGAGCAAGAGTGTCGCATAAAAGTTTTGCAAGCGCTATGAAACACCAAATGCAAGTATTTGGTTTCAATTCAACAAGTCGAGTGATTGACTTTGCATCTTATGCTTTTGACATGCTATGGACAAACTATCTTTTTACTTTCTATGCAGGGGGGTGCCTTTGCATTAGGTCAAAGAACGAAATGCAAAATGATTTAGCTGGCTGCTTGCAAAGATACCGAATCTCATACGCGTTCCTCACGCCATCGCTAGCTAGGACTATTGACCCAGCAGTCTTTTCTAAATTAGACGTCCTAGCATTTGGAGGGGAAGTCCTTTTACTTTCAGATGTTACACGTTTTGCCGGTGTAGGTAGAATTGTCAATATCTACGGTCCCTCGGAGTGCACTCCCTGCAGTACAGCAGCCCTTATCACAGACAATGGAATGACTCCACGAATTGGTAAGGGTCAGGGGCAGTGTACTTGGATCGTCGATCCAGAAGGAGGTCAACGATTAGTCCCGATTGGAGCTGAAGGAGAACTCTGGCTTGAAGGTCCGCTTGTCGGCCAGGGCTATCTTGATGACAGACAAACGTTAGCAACATATGAGGAAGATCCAGTTTGGCTACTGAGCGGGGCACCCGGAGTACCGGGCCGACGAGGACGTTTCTACAAGACTGGAGACCTGGTACGATATGACACAGATGGCGCGTTGATATTTTGTGGTCGCAAAGATTCTCAAGTTAAGATAAGAGGTCAGCGAGTCGAACTCAGTGAGGTGGAATACCATGCGCAACAGCATCTTCTTCATAGCGACGGAGATATACGCATCATCGCCGAAATAATAGTTCCCAAATACAGTGATAATGCGCTCCTGGTCATGTTCATCCATCTTCCGGGCTTTGAGACGGCCGAAGGAACAGATGACAGGCTAAAAAGCAAAGTTGCAGCGCTAGCAGGGCAGCTGCAGGAGCAACTATCCAAGAAAATCCCATTGTACATGATTCCATCAGCTTTTATCCCGGTTCCGGCGATTCCCATGACAGGAACTGGAAAAACAGATAGAAAGGCATTGCGAGGCATTGCTAGCAAGCTGACGCTCGAAGAACTTGCAGCATTGCAGCCACAGAGACAGAAGGAGTACAGGGAACCTCAATCGACAGCAGAAAAGAAACTACAGGCCTTATGGTCAATAATCCTTGGAATTGATGCAGCAAGTATCAGCGCAGATGATAGCTTTTTAAGAATCGGGGGTGATTCAATCCAAGCAATGAGGCTCGTAGGAGCTGCTAGAGAACACGGCTTGACTTTGACGGTCGCAGATATTTTTGAGCAGCCCCAGTTATCAGATCTAGCCCAATTAATGAAGGAGCAGAGTCAGCCTGTCATTACAACCGTTCCACCTTTCTCACTCCTCGGTCGGAGTATTGATCATTTGAGGCTCAAACAGCAGGCAGCATCTCTTTGTAAAGTGAATGTTGCCCAAATTCAAGACATATTTCCGTGTACACCATTACAGGAAGGTCTTCTAGCCATGACAGAGAAACATTCTGGCGATTATATATCTCGCAACGTCTATAATCTTCAGCCCGAAATAGATATAGAAAGGTTTAAGAATGCCTGTGATCATGTGGTGGTCTCCTTCCCCATCCTTCGAACGCGAATCATCCACCTACCGGGACAAGGGCTTGTTCAGGTAGTAGTTGATGAACATATACAATGGAATGTGCAAGAACACCATACAGGACTTGGCACAAAGCTCAGTACATTCAGACTACATCATGAGGGAACAAATACACAGTTTTTATGGACAATTCACCATGCTTTATACGACGGATGGTCTTTCTGCATCTTGTTGGATGCTATCCACAAGGCATACAATGAAGAGCGCGACGTGCAAACAGTCCCATTTCAGAAATACATCCAATATATACAGAACATAGACAGCACCGCAGCAGTTGACTTCTGGACACGTCAGTTCGAAGAGTCTCACTCAACTGTATTTCCTCATTTCTCCTCCTTGTCGCATATACCACGAGCAGATACACTACTTTATCATGAGATCACGCATTTTAGCTTCCCCAAAACAAATATCACAGCTTCGACTGCTGTTAGGACTGCTTGGGCTTTGGTCCAAGGGATTTTCACCAACTCAGACGATGTTGTATTCGGCGCTACGGTGACGGGAAGGCAAACACCAATCCCAGGCGTGGAGCAAATCGCTGCTCCATTAATTGCCACAGTGCCTGTTCGAGCTATACTAGATCCAAATATTTATGTATCACATCTATTACAGCAGATGCAGCGACAATTGATCGATTCAATGCCATATGAGCATGTTGGCCTTCAAGAGATTCGCAAGGTCAGCCTGGAAGCGCAGCAAGGATGCAGCTTCCAAACACTGCTTGTCATTCAGCCACCGGGACTACAACAAACCCAGAATGCAGTCTTCAAGCCCGTTGAAATTACCGAACAAAGCAGTAGTCAAGCCAGCGCATTTTCTACATATGCGTTAGAACTCATCTGTACCCTTCAGGATGAAGGCGTTAATATTCTCTTAAGCTTTGATTCGAAAATAATTGAAGCACAAGAGGTCGAGCGAATAGTGAATCAATTCGAGCACATCTTACGCCTAATATGCGCTGCAGATCAACAGGAAGTAAAATTAAACGAGATTCAAATTGCTAGTAAGCAAGATATAAGAGATATTTGGCAGTGGAACGCCGTTGTTCCTCCTCCGAATGAGATGTGCGTTCACGACCTATTGGCTAAAACCGTACGCGCACAGCCCAATGCACCGGCAATACATGCGTGGGACGGACAGCTGTCATACGAAGAACTTGATCTACTATCATTGCGACTTTCTGTTCATCTTATAAGGCAAGGAGTTAGACCTAATACTGTGGTACCTCTTTGCTTAGGGAAATCTGTTCTCACACCAGTTGCGATGCTTGCAGTTATGAAGCTTGGGGCAGCTTCGGTTGCTTTGGATATCAATCAACCGAAGAATCGGCTGCGAAGCATAGTACAGCAGGTCCAAGCTAAGATCATTCTCTCGTCTGATTTAAATAGAGACATCGCTCTGGAGCTAGCCGAACCATCTACAAAAATAGAGGTCATCAACAAAGCATTCCTAGATTATTTGATCAAAACCGAAATCTCTCATTCTCAGACTATAAAACATGTTATCCAACCCTCTGACTTGCTATATATTGTGTTTACATCGGGTAGCACAGGCTTACCAAAAGGCGTCATGATATCTCATCAAAATATTGCCACTACAGCGATACAAGGAGTAGAGACACTAGGTTTCAAACCCGGTAGGAGGGTACTTGATTTTGCATCTTATGCTTTTGATATGTCTTGGTTCAATTTTATATTCACTCTTTATACCGGAGGATGCCTCTGTATTGGTTCTCAAGAGGAAATGCACAATGACCTTACGGCTTGTATTCAGAAGTATCGTGTCGGTTATGTTCAACTTACTCCATCTCTTGCACGGTCTGTTAATTTGCAAGGCCTATCAAACCTTGAAGTTCTGGCGCTTGCCGGAGAAGCTCTAAGTCCTTCTGATGCTCATTACTTTTCCGCACTGGAAAATGTATGTATCGTGAATATATATGGGCCCGCAGAGTGCACTCCGTGCAGTACTGTTTCACTTATAACCTTTGAAAACAAGGTTGAACCACCAATTGGTAGAGGACGTGGATTACGAACATGGGTTGTCGATCCAGAAACGGGAAGCCGCCTGGTGCCGATCGGTATTGTAGGAGAACTATGGCTGGAAGGTCCACTCATAGGTCCTGGATATTTCGACGACCAGAGCGGTCAGACTTCGGCATCATTTGTTGAAAATCCCACTTGGCTACTACAAGGCTCGGCAGAAATACCAGGGAGACACGGTCGTCTATATAAAACGAGAGATTTGGTGCGATATAATAATAATGGAGAGCTAATCTTTATTGGACGAAAAGACTCTCAAGCGAAAATTAGAGGGCAACGCGTGGAACTAGCAGAGGTTGAGTATCATGTGAGGGGGCTGCTTCCAAGCGATGAAGAGATTCAAGTCATAGCCGAAGTTGTGACTCCTCGTAATTCGACGAGCCAGATGCTGGTGGCATTCATCAATACGAGGTTCTCAGACCACCAAAAATCAGATTTTCCGACAATAATAGCAAGTTTGGACAGTCAACTTGTTGATAAGGTTCCGTCTTATATGATTCCAGCAGCCTTTATGCGACTTATGAATATTCCGATGACGGCAACTGGGAAAACTGATAGAAAGGCACTGCGTGAAATGGGAAACAAATTGACTATTGAGGATATAGCGGCATTACACGTGTCGCAACAGCCAGAAGAGCAAAAAAAGCCACTTACTTCTGAGGAAAGACGTCTACGGCAACTGTGGGCATCGGTCCTAAATCTCGATTCCACTATTATTGATGCAAACACCAGTTTTCTTCGCATCGGTGACTCGATTCAAGCTATGAGGCTTGTCGCGATGGCAAGGGAACAGGGCATGATTCTAACTGTTGCTGATATTTTTAAGCAACCCCGATTATGTGACCAGGCCAAACAATTGAAGTGGAATAACAATACCTTTGAGGAAAAGGCAGTAGCCCCATTTTCTCTTCTTAAAAATGGACTTACGGTTGAAGTTGCTCGACAACAGGCGGCATCTCTCTGTAGTGTTTCTGTGACACAAGTAGAGGATGTATTCCCATGCACGCCGCTACAAGAAGGGCTCTTGGCAATGACACAAAAGCGGAATGGTAATTACATTGCACATATTGAGTTTCTTCTTCAGCCTTGGACGGATATGGAGAAATTTACCCAGGCTTGTGAAGACGTGTCAAGAGAAATGCCAATCCTTCGGACACGAATTATTGACCTTCCTGAGCAGGGCCTTGTTCAGTCCATTATCAACGAGCCAATGCAATGGCAAGATGATACAGGTTCAGATGGCTGTCCTGGCCTCTCAATTTCAGAAGTTATGGAGCTGGGAACAAGGCTCAGCAGATTCAGATTAATAAGAGATGACAACTATGGGATTCTCTTCTCGTGGAATATACATCACGCACTATACGATAATTTCCTAGTTTCAATGGTACTAGACGCAATCAACAAGGCATATCATAACGAGGAAAGACCACAATCTGTTCCATTCCAGAAATTTATCTCCCATATTCAAGATACAGATGAATCAGCTGCGATTGATTTCTGGACAGAATATTTTAATGGATCCCAAGCAGTCGCCTTTCCCCAATTGCCCTCGCCTGGATATGCTCCTTCAACTAATAAGGTTCTTTGCGCAGAATTCACTCATGTTTCTTGGCCGAATACAGATATAACGCCGGCGACACTTATTCGAACTGCATGGGCGCTATTGCAAGCATCATACACGAGCTCAAATGACGTTGTATTTGGCTGCACTGTGACTGGACGACAAGCGGCAATATCAGGAGCAGAACATATTGCTGGTCCAACTATAGCTACAGTGCCAGTCCGGATAAGAATTCCAGAGGAATCGGATATAACCATCGAAGAGTTGCAGGCACAAATCCAACAACAGGGCATAGAGTCCATAGTTTATGAGCAGATGGGCCTTCAAAACATTCACAGAGTGAGCGAAGAGGCGGAGCAAGGCTGTGGGTTTCAAACTTTGCTCGTAGTACAACCAGCCAATTTTGATGACCATATTGGCGTCTTTAGGCCTCTGGAAAGACCTAAGATTCAACAAGAAGTCGATACGTCATCTACCTATGCCCTAGAGGTTGTCTGTGATCTCAATTCTCAAGGATTATGCATACAGTTTAATTATGATTCAAACGTGATAGAATCTGAGGAGATAGCAAGGATGCCAGATCAGTTTGAACATATTCTTCGACTTTTATGCACAAAAGAGCATCAGGAAACTTTACTTCGAAATTTGGATTTAATCAGCCATGGCGACCTCGAAGCTGTTTGGAATTGGAATGCTTTTGTGCCTGAGACAGTCGAGGCTTGTATACACGATATAATTTCCAATGTAGCACAAAGACAGCCAAATGCGCCGGCGATATGTGCTTGGGATGGCGAGCTTACGTATATGGAATTGGAGTCATTGGCATACAGTCTCTCCCTTCGCTTGATAATAATGGGAATTGGGCCGAATGAGTTAGTGCCTCTTTGTTTTGAAAAGTCAATGTGGACAGCAGTTACTGCGTACGCCATCTGGAAGACAGGTGCAGCTTGCTTCTTGGTGGATATCAGTCAGCCAGAGGACCGGCTGCAAGCGATTATGCAACAGATACGGCCAAAAGTCATACTGTCATCGGCGGCGAATAAAGCATTGGCCCACCGACTGCGGGAAACCGATGCTGGAATACAACTACTGGACGTCACAAAATTCTTTGATGATATTCTTAGTAGTGACATGCCTACAAATAACAATCAGGCACCAAAGCTAGCAGTGGAAACGAAACCAACGGATCTACTCTATGTTGTATTTACGTCTGGCAGCACCGGAACACCTAAAGGAGCTACGGTGTCACATCAAAATTTCGCCAGTGCCATAAGACACCAGACGGCCTATCTTAGCTTTGACTCGACAAGCCGAGTGCTTGACTTTGCGTCTTATGCGTTCGATATGTCTTGGTTTTGTTTACTGTTCACTCTTTGCAATGGAGGCTGTCTTTGTGTAGGCTCGCAAGCGGAAATGCGTAACGACTTGTCAGGCTGCTTCCGCCGCTATCAAATTTCATACGCCGCATTGACTCCTTCAGTTGCTCGAACTATAGATCCGGCAACGATGTCAGGACTAGATGTTCTGCTATTAGCTGGCGAAGCAATGTCTCCATCCGATATAAGCCGCTATAAGGGAATAGACAAGCTGTTAAATGCATATGGGCCTGCAGAGTGTTCTGTTTGTGCGACGGCAGCCAGCCTCGAACATGATATGTCCGACTATGCCGTACCAATTGGTAAAGGCATCGGGCTACGAACGTGGGTGGTCGATCCGAGCAACGGCAGCCATCTTGTTCCTATTGGAGTCGAAGGAGAGTTATGGCTAGAGGGTCCATTGGTCGGCCAAGGCTACCTTAATGATGAGAAGCGCACTTCAACTGCATTTATTGATGATCCTTCTTGGTTACTCAAAGGGCTGCCAGAACTAGGAATATCTGGCCGAAGGGGGCGCGTTTACAAGACAGGAGATATAGTGCGATATCAGCCAGATGGTACACTAATCTTTATGGGTCGTAAGGACTCACAGGCAAAAATTCATGGCCAGCGACTTGAACTTGGCGACGTGGAGTATCACGTACAACAACTACTTCCCAAAGACCAAGGCATACAAGTTGTTGCGGAGATTATAACCCCGCGCAACGGGAGCGGCAACGCCATATTAGCAATATTTATCAGCATACCCGAGACCGATATACCACAAGCGCCAGTTGCCGATATAGCGGGTAAGACAAGAGAGCGCTTGGCAAAATTAGTTCCCTCATACATGATTCCCTCAGTCTTTATACCTATTGCAGCCATCCCTACAACAGCGACAGGAAAAATAGACCGCAAGACGCTCAAAACGCTTGGAGGTGCCCTCACAACTGAAGAACTGGCAGCACTTGACCCAAAGCGAAGCCAAGAGCAACGTCTGCCTACCACGATTGCGGAGAAACAAATGCAAACCCTATGGGCCTCAGTTCTAGATATTGACCCATCTAGCATCTACCTTGATGACAATTTCTGCACAGTCGGCGGTGATTCTATCCAGGCGATGAGGCTTGTAATCGCGGCGCGGCAGCAAGGTCTGTCACTTACTATTGCAAACATTTTGGCGGCATCACGCCTCTCTGATCTTATCCAGATGAAAAGTTCAGAGGAGGAGGAGGAAGAGAGCATGATTGACGACACAGTCTCATCACCATTCTCTCTTCTCGACAACGGCAGCTCATTCTCGACCAGTGCCCTGCTGGACGCCCTGCCGAAACTTCTAGGACCCGAAGTCACATCATTTACTGACGTGTATCCCGTTACTATTGTGCAAGCCGACTTTGTTGAAATGGCGATGCGAAAAAATCCACTTAGCTGTGCGGCTATGTATTTTGATTTCCCCAGCGACATGACAGACTTGGAGCTAGCCACGGCATGTTCCATCCTGTGGACCAAATTCGATATTCTCCGTGCCATTTTTGTGCAGTACGAAGGTACTTTCTTCCACGTCATCTCGAATACGATAGAAACCCCTGTGCATATTCACCCAATGACGAGAGACCTCGAATCCACACAACTTCATTCAACCATACTCTCGCAACCACTGCAGCTCGGGAGACCCTACACCATGTTTCACATCCAGCGATCTACTCTGGGGCCTGTACGACTAACCATAAGGATGGCCCACGCACAATATGATGGAGTAAGCCTTGGTCCGCTACTGGCCACTCTCTCAGCTCTTTTATCTCACCAACCGTTACCATCGACTCCACAGTTTTCACGATATATCAAACGCATCCAATATCAAGAACAACAGTCTCTTCCCTTTTGGAGAAATTTCCTCGACAAATCTCAACCTTTGCAAATGCCCGCGCCCCGTAATTTAGAACATTCTGTGGGAAGGGTGCTACGGCTGAGCAAGACAATCCCAGTACCAATGAGAATGGAGCGCACGACCTCCGCCACGGTGTTCGTCGCTGGATGTGCACATGCCCTAGCCAAAATTACAAGCTCGACAGATGTTATATTTGGGCTTACTGTTTCAGGTCGTTCATCTCTCAGCGCAGCGTTAAAGGATGTTGTAGGGCCATGCCTAAACATAATTCCCATTAGGGCAAAGATCCAGCAAGAGACATTACTGAAGGACACTATCAACCAGATTCAGAACCAACGCCATCGTAGTATTGCATATGAAGCTGCTGGCTCTAAAAATCTACTTCAGAATTGCACAGACTGGTCCCCAAGCTTGCGGCGATATAGCTGTATTGTCCAGTTTCAAAATATTGATGAGAGCCCTGCTCTCTTCTCCGGCCACGGGCCACGACTGAATATCGTTGCCAAGCCTGGCCTTGTACAAAGAGATGACATTTTCATCATTGCTAGACCTACGAACGATTATTGGGATCTCGAAATTTCTGGGTCGGATTCTTACGACTTAAAACAGCTCAGAGAGATTCTTGATGGAGTCTGTGAATCAATATCAGGGGTGTGATTAGTAATGTCCCCATCAGTTTTGTACAGTTACTTTCTTCCATATTGTGTGCGGTTGTTCAAATATTTAGTTTATTCGAATCAAAATATAATTAACGTATACCACTACCGAGCGGCGCACACCCCCGAGCGGCGCACTTAAAATTATAGGGGATTTATTTCTTAATTTAGCGACTAAAAAATTCTATACCCACTGTAATATAATCTTATAGGTATA
>JARFTM010000339.1:0-22845 GCA_030278935.1 Trichoderma polysporum | reverse complement strand
AATTTTTAAAAAAAAAAAAAAAAAAAAAAAAAAAAAAAAAAAAAAAAGGTCATAGATCAAGCTTTCTGCAGCTATTTATGCGCTACGAGCTTCGATTTGGGACCTGTGAATCGCTACAATATCGGCCTCTTCCTTAAGTGTCTTGATCGCAGCGGGGCGGGCATCTACACGAGCCTTCCACGCTTCCAGGTTTCTTAGGTGTCCAATATTCACACCAGAGCGGCTATTCCAAAGAGTGCCCCATACATACGCATCGGCTACTGTAAAATTCTCGCCAAAGAAATAGGACCGACCATCTGCGAGGCGATCATCTAAGAGTTTATACGCTTTCAGAAGCTTGTCAGAGTTGAACTGGATGCCTTCCTCAGTCATCAGCTTGCGCATAAGTGGGATATGCTTCTGCGCGATCTCAGTTGCAAGCTGAACTAAGAACTGATCGGCTTTGGCGCGCTCCAGGGTACCGGGTGGTGAGAGCATGCCGGATCCTGGGTGCTGGTCGGCGAAGTATGAACAGATGATGATTGTTTCGGAAATGACGTCGTGATTGTCGTTATCAAGCCTCAGAGCAGGCACGTAGAGAAGAGGGTTGACAGCTGCATAATCTTCCCCGTTTGAAGTACTTCTGCCAAAAACATCGAAATGGACAAGTTCATGTTCAATGCCGAGCTCGTTTGCGACAAGTTGAGCGGCCCGTGAGCAGGTATCGTTGGCGATGTATAGCTTCATTGTGGAGCGTTTACGCTGTTGTTAGATTGGAAGAATTAATCAACGGTAGTTACTTGGAATGAACTACTGTGCTGAGTGAAGTGAGAATGAACTGAAATATATTGGTTGCCGAATTCCAGATCAAGCAGCGACTTATATACATCGTGATGAGCTACCAGACATCAGCCTCTCGCTAATACTACCACCATCTAATCACTCATTAACAACTTGTGACAGCACATGGCAACTATTTGCACACAAAATTGGAGAACCCAGCCAGTAAAAAGAGGATAATCGGGTGGAGAGGCACTGTGCTAGGCACTGGGCTGAGCTGCTGGGCTGACGCTAGCAAAGCTGGGAAGAATATGCGATGGCCATGAGGAAATTGTGCTGCTACAGTCAGCCATGTCCCTCAACTTTTTGTGACAAAACTCTCAGCAGCTTAGCTAAGCTGTCATAATTTCTTAAGCAAAATTAGAGAGAGATAGAATTTGCAGAGAATAGGCGGTCGCTCGCTCTTATATGTTTGGTCAGCCGGCGCTGCCGGCATGGAAACGTGATAATGAGCACTAGTAATGGCGCGACACCTGTGCTGAGCTAGCTATTATGAATTTTGATGGCTTTCGGACGAAGATTGCGTGAGAAACCAGATTGCGGATTTTCTTTGGTTTCTGCTCTCCTGCGCACAAAGGTCATTTGCATATGTTGCAGCAATACAAGATCATCGCGATGGCTGGATCATGACTAAGCAGACGGCGACTGAAGCTTCTAAATGCTATATCTACGTGATATATTGTGTGTTTTTGTAGAGAGTGACGTGGTAGCACGTCATATTCTAAAACCAACTCATTCCCATATCAAAGAGCTCCAATTTGTATACGTGGACTATTTTTGCCATATCTAAATAACAACGCTTAACAAAGGTAGGCGTAGCACCAATGCTATATACACATCAAGTTTTAATTCATTATCCCAGGTACCGAGCATTCCACTATTACACCCGCCTCATATCTCGAATTTTAGCTCGCTTGAACATTACCATACCATTCTTGATGAAGCCTCCTGACCTGGGTTGCCGTTGGCCATCCCGTATCGGCCTCAACATCTTGCAGTAGCTGTATCACAGCTCTTCGCTCTCGTGGCTCTTCTAAGCACTGTCCGGCTAAGAAGAGCGGCTGTACCGAGTGAATGCGAGCGGCCGTACCTGGCCGTGCCGCCGCAATCCCACAGATTTTTATACAATGATCTCTTATGTCTATCAATCGTTCTCGGTAGTCTTTCAGCTGAGTGAGAGGGTTCGATTGATCGATCGGTTTAGCAAGAAGTAAAAGGACGCGAGCAAAATGGTAGTACGATAGGGTGGCGGCGGATACCGGTGTTGGAAAAAGGATTTCGTCGAAAACTGGCTCGAGTGGGCCTTGTGAGAGTGTTAGATGACTGGAAAGCATGTAATGAGAATATGGCTCAAAATTAAGACCCAGCTGGGTGTGCCAACTATCCAAAGCGTCCCAAAGAACGAACCAGCTATTGCGCTCTGGATTTTTTGTGCCACGGTCACTACTTCTAGGAGTAGCAGTAAATCTGTCGATAATTTTTGTGATTAATAAGAATAGCTGCACCCAGGGTGTCTTAGCCATGGATGTAGATTCGCTGAAACCAAAACCATCATCGAGGTTCCCGATACTGTTATAGGAAGTTTCAAAGTCAAGTATTGGTATTCGTTTTTGGTCGTATGAATTAAGGAGGTCGTGGGGCATGCAGTGCCAGTAGCTAGCTAGAGCGGCGGAACTGCCGTGCAATTTGAAGGGCGAGAAGATAGATTGTAGTGTAGAGCCGTCGATCGGATGTCTCGCCAACTTATTCTTTACGTCGTGTATCCGCCTAAGCTCTTGTTAGAATCATTAATTTCATTTTAATTCTTCAACATTACGTGGAATTCCACGCGATGCCTTGCAAATCTTTTGGTCGCTTCTGCTCGCAGCCAAGAGGGAGGAAAGTGTGAAACATAATCAAAGATCGTTTGACATGGTGGCTTGATGACATTAAGAAGAAAGCATACGAATCCCTTGGTTAACGGGAATTAAATACTTACGTGTGGAGTTCATCATGGTTTGAATCAAACATTTCATAAACTGTCAGGATAGCATTGCTTGCCGTTTCAATATCGATAAGACCTGACGAAGTAGTGCCGTGTAGGGCCGATTCAACAGTACCGTAAAGCGGTGACTGCTGCTGAAGGTTTGTAGCTGCCTGGTGATAATAGTTGGCAGCCTTGAAAGCCCAGTCGACATGACCAGCACTGGGATAAATCTCCGTTAAGGCCAAGTTGCTCCTCAACCCGCAGCTAGTGGCTCGAAAGCCACCCACATGACTCAGATGTTTGGCCGCAAGTGCAGCTATTGCGTATTTTAAGACGGGGTTAGTTCCAACGAGGCGAGGGATACAAGTCTGAAAGAAACATCTCTCGCCGAAAATGTCAAGCCTGTTATTGATTAAAAAGTTTGAAAGTAAATATCAATACATAGTGGAGACGTACCACGGAGCCAGATTGTCTGTATAGTGCCGGAGGAGGAAAACGATCTCCTGTTCGCTCTCAAGCATAAACTCCGAGGCTAGGGCAGCAAGCCCCATCTCAAACTCGCTATTCGATGCAGAAGATATCAATCCTGGGGATGTCTCCGGAGCGGGTCCAGGAGTTTGGAAGTGAGTAGGCTGCAGACCGCCCACGCCTCCTTCACTGACATTGTTATCGCCGAGATCAAAACATAGTTCCACCGGTAGTGATATAGATGAGCCTAAACTCTGTAAGGCGTCTTCAGTGGCATTGGGAAAATCTGACGGAGAGATGTCTAAGGATTCTGTCCTCTGGCTAGTCAACGATGTGCTAGCGTGGCGGATGTCTATGGTACCATCTGCCTGCATCTCAATGTTTTTCTCAGTCGTATCAGCGGATGCATTTGTGGGCTGTATCCTGGTTGTTCGTGAAGATTGCCTTTTCTGTCTCTTGTGAGGCAATTTGGCGCCATTATTGATGAACTTCCAGTCGTCATTGTATCCAGGACATTCATGCTTGGCGGATATACACTGCTTGCAACTGGGTCGTGTTCCATCGCACTGAGTGCTATCAATTAGGGCATTGATCCCAATAACGGATACCTAGGAAATTAGAGACACGGACAGCACATACCTTGATGTGCCGCTTCCTGCATCGTTGACAAGCTGATCCGGGGGACATTGCCGTTCGCAGCCTACCGGTGCATGTAGCAGTACTACTACTCCGTATACGCCCCTCTCTCAGGTAGTAAAAACAGCTGTGAGTGATGTTGGTGACGGGTGGTGGAGGATGTTACCCATTGAGGTAAGAAATCGACCCTTGGTTGGATCAGGATATGGAATGAAGAACTGACAAAGACATGAAACAGTGTTATTGATGTCACATGAGGGCAGGAAAAAGGAAATAGACAATTTACTTTGATCTAGCTCTCAATCAATCCCCGAGGACAGCGCGGGCTAATGTCGGCAGGATGACGTTGCTGCTTTAGGCTAAACAGTCCGGATTATGCCTCTTTGGGCAAATCTCGCCAGACCAGCACCAGGCAGTTCCCTCGCCTCCACATCTTTTCTCTGGTGATAGCTGTCTCCGGTCCATATTGATCCTGTCGACAGTTATTGCAATCTGCTGCAGTTTAATTTATGTACGAATATCAAGCTTTGCCACCATCTTTAATCCTTTTTACTTTCAGCAAAGCGCTATGGCGGAATCTTCTCATTCTCACGCCAAAAGACGGCGGATGTCAGCCTCAGAGACATCCAAATATCCCGTTGTCGCTGGCTATAGAATCTCTACTTACGCAGCGCCGGGGAGAGTGTTGACAATGAGTGAACAAAAAATGATATACCTTGCGTGGAAAAGTGAGTATCCGCTTCTTTTTCTCCGTTTTACTATGAATAGATGCGACTCCAAATTGCAAGAATATTCCCAGTATGATGTTCTTGATTTGTCATTGTCAGCCGTCTCGTTTAAAGCAGCTTGACATGGTTCTATATCATAGCTATGGGCACCGACCGCATTGATAGGGATCTAGATGGCTAATAATTCATAGAAAGCGGCTCACCGCACAACGCGCTATGCTATATTTGCCGCAAGCCGGGCAGCATGTTAGACTGCGGCGCCTGCTGCCGATCATATCACCAAACCTGCGTCCCGAAGCAACCAGAGAGACAAAGGTCATTTTATTGTGAAGCGTGCACCAAGAGAGGCTGGCACACTCACCCCCCATTGTTCGAAGATGAGAAATCGAGTCACTCTCGTTCACAAGCTGCTGAGCCTGTTCAAAAAACCACAGCCAAATTCGAGGAGGCCAAACAGATTCGGGAGACTTCTAATAGTGTTAGCTCCGAGAAGGAGGACAACAAGTCTGATACCACGGATCACTCATCCCTTAAGTTGGAGGCTAGCAAATTATTGAAAGAGGACACAAATTCTAGTGGACATGGCGATGTTATTCGCTCTCTCCAAAGCCTTCGGGAAAGAGTCACAATGCTTGAGAAGGAAAATGAGGCGATGCGGCTCAGCTCAAGATCCAAAAACTCTAGGAAGCGCGAGTTCAACGCCCAGTAGATGATTCGAAGGAGAATCTAATGCTTTAGATTCTCTTCTCTCTTTTGGAGGACTTGTACATTAGCACATGCATTATGCATGGTGATTTTATTCTGTTTGATAGCGAGCTGTAGTACTCTGAATATTTACCCTCATGCTAGCATCATCCATTTCACTGCGTAACTTCTAAATGAACGTATGCTATTTGCACTATTGTCTCATAATGCTGTATTCTATTCTTAGTTCTTATGTTGGCAGTAAAGGCTTCACTTTTGTTAATAGTATCTTATATTTGTCGCTCTCCATGCTCTCGGCATCTTGAGGCTCTGAGCGTCCCCAAGGCCTGTTTTTCCATATTGAGGTCGATTTCCGAGGAATGCCAGTTTCACAATTGCGGATTTGGAATCTTTACCCTTCTTAGGGAACCCGTTTTTATGTTTAGGTAATGACGTCAGGTGGTCTTTGTATGAAAAGGGTTAATGTTATGAGCTCCGAGAACTTGGGTTTAGCGGGTGGCATTTCCGAATTTGGCATGATGGCTCTGAGGTGAGACGCCACGATATGCATGCATTCTCTCGGGACGGAACCAAACATGCATTCTGCCCCGCGGTAGTTGGGCGCTCTTGAGATGGACACTATGTCTGCGCCCGAGCAGCTTTTATGCACGATGTCAAAAGTTAATTGGTCTCGTAGAGTATTGAAGAATAGGGAAAGAAAGAAAATAGGCTTCGTTCGCGGACTATAAAGCAACGTCGATTCTCCTCACCTTGGCCCATCCAATTCATTCAGCATCCATCACAACAACTTCTCGACAACATAACATTCAGTAAACAGCTTTAAAACAGTTATTAAAAAAAAAGTAACAATTGGTTACAAGAACTACTAAAATGTCTTCCGCCTTCGCCACCCTCCCTGCCAATCGGAAGTCCACTCCAGCTCCCTTTACTGCGGCGATTCCGGAACAACAACTTAGCGACTTCCGAAAACTTTTAGAGCTATCAAAGATTGGACCAAAAACATACGAAAATGAGTTAACTGACGGCCAGTTCGGTATTAGCCGAGACTGGCTGGTTCAGGCAAAAGAAGAGTGGCTGAAATGGGACTGGTAAGCTAGCAGCATACGGGCTGAGACCAACCAATTTCGTGGCTAACAGTTTACGCATAGGCGCGCATGCGAGACTCGCATTAACAGCTTCCCTAACTTTACTCTCCCTATCAAGGAGAACGGTGATGTTTTCGATATTCATTTTGTGGCACTATTCTCTCAAAAGCCTGATGCGATCCCACTACTTTGCTTGCACGGGTGGCCGGGCAATTTTCTGGAATTCCATTCCATTTTGCGTATTCTGACCGAGCGATACACTCCCGAGACGCTTCCGTACCACGTTATCGTCCCTTCTTTGCCTGGATATGCTTTCTCGTCGCCGCCGCCGCTCACACGAGACTTCCAGCTTCAAAACATCGCAAGCATTATGAACTCCTTGATGATTGAGCTGGGATTTGGCAGCGGATACGCGGTACAAGGAGGAGATATTGGCAGCAAGGTTTCGCGTGTACTGGCTGCAACTTTCGATATAGTTAAAGCTGTGCACAGTAAGTTGAGAGACACATCGTGCCAAAGGATGTAATACTAACGCTCGATGTAGTCAACTTCTGTATTATGCCCGAGCCAGAGGGTATCAAGGACAGCGACATCAGTGATGTAGAAAAGCAGGGTTTGGAGCGCTCGGACACATTTTTGAGACTTGGCTCTTCATACGCTGTCTTACATGCAACTAAGCCTAGTACTATTGGGCTTGTGCTTGCTTCAAACCCAATTGCGCTTCTTGCGTGGTAGGTTCTTATTGGGTGAAATTACTCAAAATCACAGGCAGCTAATTGACTGCTCTAGGATTGGAGAGAAATTCCTCGCCTGGACAGATGAGAATCCGCCAATGGATGAGATTCTGGCCTCAGTTACGCTATACTGGCTGACCGAAACATTCCCACGGTCTATCTACCCATACCGACAGGTACGTTTACTTCTTTTGAAGAGCAATTGTCAGCCACTTTCTTACCAAAGTGATAGCTATTTACTCCCGGTGTTATTGGGGCTCATGAGAACCCTCAGTGGTATATTAACAAGCCCTTTGGATACTCTTTCTTCCCAAAGGAGCTTGCACCAATCCCCCAAGCTTGGGCAAAAACGACTGGTACTCTTGAATTTTACCGTGAGCACAAGAGTGGCGGTCACTTTGCCGCCATGGAAAAACCAGACGTTTTGCTTGCTGATGTGGAGGAATTTCTTAAGCAGGTGTGGAAACAGTGAAACTTTCACAACAGATTAGCAACAGATTGGCTCTCGATGCTTCTTTACTCTTTGCTATTTAATAAAAGTATGGGCAGCGGGGGCAATATTAATAGATTATGATAAATATTATATAACTTTTGGCTTGACAAATTACCTTCTATGATTTCATGCAATAAGTGCATGGAATATTCTCTATATTTTGCTCGTTATTTGAAGCCTAAGATGTGTGGGGATGATTTATCCCTTACCATCCTTTTTGGGGCTTGAACCTCTGCGCCCTGTCATGACCATATACTCTTTCAACTCCCCCATTAGGTTTTAGCACATTATGAATCATTCCTATATTCGCTGCTTTGAATTCATCAAGTACCCTAAGTTCGCCATGGAAAGCAATAACGTCTCGATTGAGTTCATTGGCAACTCTTTGTCCTCTTGAGGCCAACTCTTGCCCTCGAAAAGATATTGGGTCAGCTCCGTTGCATGAAAACAGGTAGATTGGTTTTCCCAACTGTTTCCAGAGGAAACCCTGCTTGTTTTTCATATTATCTATTATCGTTGGCAAGATGGTTTCTTTTACCACGTTCGCCGCGGTATCTCCCCAGAGTCCTCCGGTGACCGCACCGTTTTGACTCACTATATTCTTCCAACCAAGTAACCTTCCACGGGTGTCGCCATGAGTCATAAATCCTTGAAGACCTGGAACGCCATCAATTGAATCAAAGTAGGCAATCTGGCCCCACCACGGCGGGTGTCCCTCGGGAGGGTTGAGGAGAGGACCTTCTGCAACTGTTACTTGCAAAGGCCCTAGTAATCCTGAAGAAAGATCACTATTCCCCCCTGAAGCCGTGATACCAAAAACGGCGACATGGCCCGTAGGATCAACGTGGTTGACAGGGTCATTCAGACAATACACGTAGGGGTTGATCTCTCCGGAGAGGAACGGGCTCCACCGATCCGGACTATGGAAGCGCATCAATACTGGATTATATACGCGGTATCCATTACCGAGATGGTACCACCCAGTAACAGGGTCTTTCCACTGGCCACTGAAGCCGAGAAAGTCCGATGCGCCATATCCATAAGGCGTGTACTGCTGCTGCTTGACATTATTCGGTTTCTGTGTATCAAACCATGCCAAAAGTGACTGATGCCTATCTGAAGCCCAAAGGCAAATCTGAGAGCTTCCATTCTTCTGCATCGAACTTTGTCCCCAGTACCTTTTACCATCAGACAAAAAGCTTATCTTCTGATCTCCACTGGTGAGGGCAACAAGTTTGTCGTCGCGGTAATGGAGATAAGTATCTACTCCATAAGCCTTTTGGCAAACTAGTTTGCTGCTAGCGTCGTAGTAATATTGACTCAGGATCTTGCCCTTAGCATCAGATACCATGCTTAAGCGGCCCTTTGTATCGTATTGGAGCTGGCGACCCTGTTCATCTCGGATCAGACACCCATTTCCGTCATACTCGAGAGCAATTTCTGCAGCATATTTCTTATGTAAGTTCGTAATCTTAATCAGCCGGGTCGGGTCTTCGGGACTGTAAATATGGCTCTGAGTATTTTGAGACCCATCCTGGAAAGTGTTAACAATCTTTGTCAGATTGTCATACGTATCGAAGCTAAACTGCTGTCTCTGGATCTTTTGCCCTGTTTCATCTATCATTGGCTGGACACCTTGATATTTGTAATCAACTAGACGATGTCGTTGGTCATATTCGAAATTCTCACCTCTCAGCAATTTGCCCTTACTATCTTTGAGGTTCCGACTCGTGATGAGATTCATCTCGTTATAAGTCTGAATTAACTGATAAAGCAAATCTTTTCCCGTACGGACGATCCGCTCAGTTTCTCTACCAAATTCGTCGTATTTAAGATTCGTTCTCAGGCTTTGCTTTTTATTATCATCATAGGCGCAACTCTCAGACAATTGATTGCCCTTATAATATGCGAATGTAGCCCTAGCTTTTCCTTGAATCACTTGCTTTGGGCGACCAAAATCGTCATACTGAATATCGAGCATTTGACCATGCACATCTGTGTAGGTTTTCAGCTTGCCCGCCATTGAGTAAGTAGATTGCGTAGAAAATTTCCTGCTATCAATTCTAATATTCTCTGCCGTCAATAGGCCTGATGGCAAATATTCCCTTTGCTCAGTAACGTAGGGACCTCTGAGGCTCAATATAGCTGAAGACCTCTTGTCGTATTGGTATGTATCCACTTCATCCTTGCTTTTTGAGCTAGTAATAGCGTAGTCCAGAACTGAATCGTAGCTGAAATCGAATTTTTCTCCTTGAGAAGTTGTAATACTAACGGGATTAGGCTCATTTCCTTTATAAGACATCTTCGTAGTACGGGTGCCCACACTATGACTTGCAATTCGACATGAGCCATCAAAGGTCTGGGTCGCTATAGTGCAATCGCCAACTTTAGTTGAAATAGGCAAGGCGGATGCGCTGTGAGCCGCATATTGAGTGGATATCTTGCGACCATCCGACCAAGTAGTCCGAATCAAACGGCCAAAACTGTCAGGCTGATATGCTGTTATGTTTCCATAGTTGTCCATCTCTTGAATCAGACGTCCCATCCCATCATATGTATAATCACTTTTTTTATACGTTTTGCCGTCACTTTTCAACAAAAGCTTCTGTGAAGCAACGCCAAACTCGTTAAACTCGATTTTAGTTTGACTTTCGCCTTGTATGCCCTCGGTATGAGTCATATATACCGGATTCGTCCTTGATAAAATGACCATACCACTGTTATCAGTCACTTTGCTGATGTGACCCCAGTCATCATATTCCATTCTTTGTTCACAGTGTTGTTCTGTTGTCTTTTCGTTTACTTTTAGCCAGTCAACACTATCAATTTTGATACACTGCCCGATTTCGTTGTACTTCCGCTCTTGAATAACGCGAAAAGGTCCAAAGGCTCCATCAGAATCGTCTTGTCTCTCAATCCGGCAAATTCTTCCTAGGCCATCTCTGTGTTGGCGCGTCTGTAGGCCCTGGAAATCTGTTGTCGTTATACAATATCCAGCTGAACCCTCTGTGATAGCATACTCATTCTTCATTACTGTTTCATAAGGTTTCTTTCCGGGAGATACCATTTCTAGAGTTATTCTACCGATCCTGTCGTATTGAATATATCGTTCAATGCCATCTCTATCTGTTCGAGAAAGAGTAAGACCAGTATATGTGGATAGTATTGTATCATCATGCATGGTGTTCTTATCAAATGTGGTAACCTGTGTCGTTTTTTTAAGTTGATTGGCGGATGGATTCGAATATGTCCAATTGTATTTTGTGTCGTATTTGCCATGTAGACGCACAACTTGCTGCTGGAGGCGGCCGTGGTCTTTCTGATCTTTCTGATTTACGTAAGTATATTCCACACTAGTTAGCTTTTGCCTCCCTTCCATCCCCTGGATTTCTCGAATGGCGACAAAATAGCCTGCAAATTCCTTGCTTGCTGTAGGAAGCTCGCAATGTTTATAAGTAACATTTCGTATAAGAGTCTGGCTAGAATTTGGCGCCGATGTGACTGCTGGTGCGGGTGTGATTAATTCACTTTTTATATACTGTTGAAAGCCGTTTGGATCAGCTGGACAGAGGCCTTCTTCGCCACTCGCTGGAAAGTAAATACGATCAATCCGGATGCCGGAAGGCTCAACATTCTGGATAATATTTCCCCAGTCGTCAAATGCATGCTCGCTTACTTCCGTGCGTGAGCTCCCGTTAGCATCCACGTAGGTCGTCTGGATTTTCTTTGGCAGCTGATATTTGGCGGGCTGGTTTTGAAATGAAGTACCATGTAGTGCATGGTACTGTATATCTTGATTAATCAGGTTTTTGCCTTGTTGTTGTTGGGTACTAATGAGAAGATGGAATTGATTATAGATATACTTCGTTTGTCTTCCACCTACTATTTGTACACTTGTTGAATATTGATATTTTGTATCAGCCCGATACAAGTTATCTTCGTCTTGCTTCCAATCGGTGACTCCATCATAAGCGAGGAAGTTTCGGTCTGAATAACCATACTTGGTGACTATGGGAGGCTGCGAGTTTCCTGGTCGAACAGTGTGCTGACTGACACAAGGTATATATTTATAAGGCCCCTTATTCGGCAGTCGATGGCCTTTATCGTTATATCGTATCTCTTCAACAAGCCCAGCAGGGGTTTTAACCTTGACAATACAAGTAATTTGATCGAACTTCTTGTACGTAAAATTCCAAGCACTGTTTTCTAGTGGTAATTGAAGTTGATCCAGTAGCTTCGTCTTGTTTCGCACAAGTGTCAAAGTGCTCGTTTCAGTGGTGCCAGGAGCTCGGATTATTTCGATCTTAATGTCTGTATACTTTATATCAAGAAGCACTTGTGATCCCTCTTGTATTGTTTGAAGTCGTGTCTGTTCTCCTACTTGTGCCCAAGACAGTTGAAGCGAGCGACCATTGGCTGCATAAAGCTCGATAGGCACAGCTTTGTTAAATTTATTATTGTTATAAGATAGTATTTCGACTTGCCCATTTTTGTGGATAAGTTGGTAGTCGGAGTCTCTCTTCTTAAGCTGGAAGTTTCTCAACTTTTGATCAATGACTGTCAAAGAACTTCCCGCCTCTGCGACCTGAAAGTGTTCTCCTGTTGATAATACAAGCGTTTTCAAATATCGACTGTAAGAAGAAAGATTGAACGCCCAGCCTTGGCCAAAGCCAATGTCTTGTAAATTTAAAGAGTTATAGCGGAGCGAAAGCTGGAGAGAAGGACAATTGAGGGCTTGGGCTGCTACTTCATACAGCTCAATATTGCACCCATATAAGCCAGTTTGAGCGTCTACCCCACCTTCATTGAGGTTGCCAAAGTTGAAGACTTGCGAATATAAGAAATTTCGGCCCGACATATTTTTAGTGAGTCATTGATATTATTTGATATGGTATGATAGCACAGTATAAAAGAACTGAACTATGATTAACCCTGCTGCTGTTTGCTCAAAATCAATTTTTTACTCGTCTTCAAAAGTCCAGTAGCCGAAAACAGCAGCAAGGGTCATGTGGTGATATAATGAAGTCCAAGCCAGGGCCCTAAACCATAATTCAGAGGAACGAGAAGATTCTATATAGTCACGCTAAAAACTTCGCCAGGAGCTTGCTAGGAGCTGAAGATAGTAGCTTAACTAGTGAGAGCAACGCCGAAACTAGCCCACGTTACATCATATAAGCTGAAACTCCACCGTCAGAATGTAACTCGATGATCAATAAAAGACACGACAGCGGCTAGGATATTAAAGTATGCGACAATGGCAGCTCGTATGTTTCTAGAAATGTGAAAAATTGGATCGTATTAAACACGTGCAGTTAATAATTGGGCCTCCATCGCTTGTCACAAGCAGTAACTTCGTCTCACTCATAATTGTAATATTTACTCTACTTTAAAAGTCTCATGAAATAATCCAACCTCCAAGAGCGCGGGGACGTTGGTATATTTTGCAGGCCAGGGCTTTGCAGTGACTTCGGCTTATGATCCATCAGCTACCATGCAGCATAGCACAGGCGAATTACTGCTTCGGTAATGCCGAATTAGTACTCAATTCAGAAAAAATACCAGAATAAAATAGACACAAACATAAAATCGAGGATGTTCAGCTGTTTTGACATCGCTCGCTCGCTCGCCTGATCCGGGAAGAAAGCAAATTAGGCAGTTTCATTTTCAGCTTTCAGCTGGTACAGTGCGCCACATATGTGCACGCTTACCTCTAGCCTTCATAAGATGCTCCCGCTATAACTAAAAGAGTATATGTCTTCTGGCATTGCAAAGATTAAGCGGGCAACTTTTTCTTGGCCACAGAATTCTCGGGCAAAATTGCGTCGCAGAGTAAACGAGGGCTGAGAAATATCAGCGCGTGCACGAGTAACAGGGCTTTGTAGCCTTTCAGCAAAGTAGAACGCCCCTAACCCAAACCCCCCTCCCCCAAGAAGAGAGAAAGAAAGGAATGAGAGTCATAGATAATGGTAGCAAGTGGTATACAAATATGTTTATTCGCAAGGATTAACTATTTGTTTTCAGCTCCTTGCTGGACCGGTGGCTGGATTTGTTTAGCAAGCCCATACAGCGGCTGCAAGACGCTAAGTTTAATTGGCGTGCTTCTGCAACTGTTATGTTTTGCGAATATATTCCAGCTGTATAAAATCTAGTGAAAATACTCGTACGAGTATTTCGTGAACAGGAAAATAAATAATAATCGTGAAGGCAGCTAACCTGAAGATCTGATGGGAAAGAGTCGTGGTTAGCAAACTAAGCCGAAGAAGTGCCTAAGGAATACTTTAAACAGCTAGTTTTTTAATCGACTACTCACTATGCTGACGGAGGATATCTCATTCATAGGTCTAACATCTAAACATGTCAGAATTAAATACATTTTTAGCAGTATAGCTTGAAGACAAGCAGTTTGCATTTCTGCATATCCTAGGCAGAGAGAAGTGTTGCCTACAATTGCCCAATTCGTCAAAGCAAGTGTGCCATTATCCTCTTAAGAAAAGCCATTACATACAACTAATTCGATGTTCTTAGATTCTAGAGGTCCAAACGGCTTTCTATACAGCAAATAAAAGTTTCACCCGATTCTAGTGAAATTCCATGTCACAATGGTTTCAGGGCTCTTTTACTCGTCCAAGAGCGGTCTGCTGTCCCCTACACCGTAATCGAGGCCAAATCATAGTCTGTTTTAATTACCAATTGCATTGCAGAAGTTTCCAGAATTTTGTATGTCGCAATACATTGAATAATTCGTTTTCAAAGGAACTCGACAGCGATCTTCATTCAACTCATACAGGTTAATAAATGATTAGTGAACACCAGCTAAAAATGTAGGGTGACATATCTTCCTAAGGCTATACACGCGAGGACCGCTAAGACAAGCAGATTCATAAGTACCCATACATCGATTTATTTTTATAATTACTAAACATTGCTGAATAAAGTGAAGTAAAAATAAAAAAAGGCTGCATTTGTTTCCTTTTCGTGCAAGTTTCTTTGGCAGAAGACGTAACTTGAATGTTGTTCAGTAATCATAAAACCCTCCAATCACCATCAAGTCCAAATATGATTGTTCTTTAGCCCCATGGGTGCTATTCATATTGAAGTACATATATTTAGTGATTGCTTGCCATTAAGTTACGCTCATTCAACAATTCAGCCTTCCGCATTCTCTATATCATACACATTTTCTATATTATACGCTCTAAGAGATTTACAATGGCCTCACAGCACATCTCTAAAATATTCATTATTGGTGGTACAGGAGTCCAAGGATCTTCTGTCGTCAAAGCACTTGTTAATGATAAGAAGTATCAAGTTCGAGTGTTAACTCGAGATACGTCATCTGACCGTGCCAATGAGCTTCTCGCTCTTGGCAATGTGGAACTACTTCAAGGTACATTCGCAGATGAGTCGACTCTTCGTAACGGCTTCAGGGGCTGTGATGGGGCATTCGTTAATATCGATGGCTTTAACACTGGAGAGAAGACTGAAATGTATTGGGCTATACGCACGTACGAAATTGCCATTGAAGAAGGCATCAAATTCTTCGTATATGGCAGCATTCCTTATGTACTGAAGCTAGGGGGGTACGATTCCAAGTTCAACACTGGACATATGAATGGGAAAGGGAGAATTGGAGAGTGGATTTTATTCCAAAATATCGAAAATAAAGAGAGGATGGGTGCAAGTCTCTTCACAGTCGGTCCATATATCGAAATGACCATTGGCTCCCGTACTCCCATGGCTCCTACCATCGAAGATGGCGTTGCCACTTGGCGCGTGCCACTTGGAGAGGGTCTTATGCCTTTGGGTGCTCTTGAAGACTGTGGCCACTACGTCCGTTGGCAATTCGACAACCCTGATCGCGCCAATGGCATGGATCTCAAAACTGCAATTGCACCAGTTGGCTTCAACGACTTAGCCACTGCATTTGGGCGTGTTACCGGCCACCGAGCACAATATATTGATGTGTCGTTAGATGAGTACTGGGGGAATGGCGCTCTATCAAAAGTTGGTCACCTACCAGCTGGTACTGACGCCGATCCAAATGACCCTAGCACGATGACTATGAAACAGAACTTTACAGGATTTTGGAATGCCTTTAAACATGGCCTATTGAAGATTGACTTTGATCTTTTAGATGAGATTCATCCAAACAGGATCAAAAGCGCAGAGGACTGGTTCCGTCTGCAAGATGAGGCATGGAAGAGATCTGGGAAGGGAAGTCTCTGGGATGGGGTGCAGCCTGAAAATATAATTCCAGTGTTCAGGCGAATCAGAAATTGAGGGAAATGAAGATTGTAAATCAATATCAGATAGTGTACTAGATAGTGATTGTAGCTAGTACTTCATTATTATTCTGTCTCTGACACCCCAGCCCGTTCTCCTTCTAGCTTTATCGAAACATCCTTTTGTATTCTTTGTTGCCTCCATTCTATGATTGATAGTGGGTATTCAATTTAAACGATCTCTTTGGTATTATTTGTAATCTATTATGTTTAATAAAATGGCATTCTGCGCATTATGAATCTTCTTTTCTTCCCCTAGTATTATAGCCTGCGTATTTTTGTATGGTGATAGCTGATGAAGATTGAGTGTCAAAATATATGGACAGCATCTGGGCTGTTAATTTTAATCCAACGGATGGCTTCTCTTATGCGATTTCGGAGACTTGGCTTTTCTTCTTTTTCCACTGCTCATAGTCCGGTGCCATGAAAATTTTGCCATCTATGATCTTCAGTATTGTGCCGAGAGCAACCATGATCCACAGTAGCGTTACCATAACTGAAACAATCTAATTTACATACGAATTAGCTTCTTTTTTTAATAGCTTGATAATGAATACTCAAGTAGCCAGAGGCGAAACAGAGCAATGCGCAATGAGAAGGGCTGCAACTTACGGTTCCTAAAACGTTGAAGAATCTGGATGGCATTTCTTGCCCAATCGCTATTGTCGCACCGGCCCAGACACCTAGAGGGAAAGTGAACCCCCACCAGCCAATGTTGAACGCAAACTTGCGACGACTCAAGCTGGCCAGAGCGAAGAAGATCCATGCTAAACCATTCGCCCACATAATGAAGCCAAGTATCCAGCCCGTCACGTATAATATTTCTCCAGAGCTTGTTCCCATTCTCCCAAGGGTTCCGGTTTTGGGAAAGACTTCCGCAGCTACTTTGCCCAGCTGCATAATCGCATATCCACCTTGGCCAAGAGGCGCGACAGGTAAGAACATGGATACTATAGCCTCAGGAGGTGGCAAACTGTGCATTGATAGGCGTTGAAAAAAGATTACCAAGCAGGTTAGGGAGAGCGGCATTGCGGTTCCCCAGAGGAAATATGAGGTAATAAGAGTCCAAAGAGCATGCTGTTCGTTCTCTAGGACCTCAGCTACAACCCCGCCAATGGTAGACGCCACGATCGCGGAAGCGATAGGAAGAAGCCATGTTGTAGAAAGAGTCTCTAGCTTTACATCGTGGATGTGCATACTAGCAATATGATTAGTTAAGTCAATCGCACAACCGATCTTTAGAGATCAATGATAGCTATCGCTTACATGACAAATGGTATCCAGTAGCAGATTATGATAGATACTGCAGCGTCAATCCACCACAACGTCCATGCCTATGGCAAGAAATTAGTTTGCTTTCAAGTCTCGTTTAACTCATTTCCGCTTACCAATGTAACTGCCCAGCTGCCCCATGCAGGCACGCAGACCAAAACGATCATTTCAACAATGGTGGAGAGACCAATCGGAAACGCTCCCAAGAGGAGAGGTACAGCGGGATGACGAATCATAGTCATAAAGAGCCCGGGGTAGATGAAGTATCGAAGAGCAGATATAAATGTAAACAGAATGAAAAGGGTGAGGTTCAGAACGAAGAAGATGACTGAGATCCAATATAGCCAGGCTCCATTATAAGGAAGGTTATGAAGGAGGATCGAAACAATTCCAGTGCCCATGTTAATGGTGAACCATCTGTTAAAAGTATCTTTAGAATCACCATACATTCTCCCATAAGACAGTAGACTGGACCAAAATCTGATTGCAAACGGCTGACCACTAGACAAGGGGGTAAAACTTACGCGGGGGTAAATGCGCGGACAATGATCCAAACATTTTTCTCACGCTTTTGAAGAGGAATAGGGTCAGGATTTGACTTCTCCATATCGACCTGTGGAATAATGGCCGCAGAATTTATAACAGGGTCCTCGTGTAAAGATGATAGTGTTATCGAAGAGGCAGTCACCGCCCCATTATCATGTCTCGGGCCAGTCAGGGTACTGGCTCTATTAACAACAGATGATACTCGTACCGCAGAGCCGTCCATCGTCCTGTCTCTTTCAAAAATAAATAAAGCGCTCGCTCAGAAAATAATGTCAGTTTGAGGCTGCCAATGGGAGGTTATACCATAGAGGTATTTAACATGGCTGGAGAATCCGAAAATGGTATCGACTCAGGTTCCGATATATATAGTATTAAATGGCCTATATCGCAGGCTCTCGCTTGAACGCCACAGCACTGTCCCTGGTTAAGTGGAACATCGGCCGAACCAATCCCTGCCCAACTCGCTCGACTTATTCAGGATAACAAGGAATTACCATATCAACAAACATTTCGCGCTCCACATCAGGCCAAGGAATCCGGAACCTCGCACAAAAACCCACCAACTGTGTCTAGGAGCCAATGAAGAGCATCTCTGGATCGCCAGGGCAAACACCGAGCAGATCAATCCCCGGCCCGAACGTCTTAGGCTCCACCGGCCGCTCCGACTAGTTACTAGTGTTTATGAAGAAATAAGCTCCGCAAGAAGGATTTCCGGCTTAGAAGCTTTTTTTACATAGAAACGGCGAGCTATTGCCTTAGTATTCCCGCAAGCTTTCCGCTGCGGCATCCATCCCCCGCCTTGCCACCATGACTATTAGTCAGTCGCTCACTGTGTTATTAACAGCGACCATGCCTGGGACTCAAATCCCGCGGTGTTTGGGTCGGACAAGGCGAAACACCAAGTGACCCATAGATAAACTGGCATTGATCCCCAAGTCGGCTATGTTCATTACATAAATACAGTTTCTGATTGGCGCCTGCCCGCGGCATTTAGTTAACAGGAACAGGCCTTCATCTTCTTCTCATCAATTGACCAATCATTATACCATGTCTCCAGTGAAGATTGCAGGGAGAAAGTTACCGATGCCGCCGGCAAAGGTGGCATGTCTGCATTGGTACATATTCATTTCTTCTCCGCGTTTGACGTTGGCTTCTAATACGACGTAGCCGCGCAGCAAGAACACGCTGCGATGGCGAACAACCATGTCATGGCGTGAGTACCATGAAAAGGAAATCCACAGCAGCGCTGTCGCAAAAATCGGAGTCTGATTTTTTTATTATAGTGCAAGATTAGGGATCGAGATTGCTCCTATGTTCCTAGCAAAAGGGGTGGTTCACGAAAGAAGCGCGTCCAGAAAAGACACGTAACCGAGATCGAGGGATCAAGGTCGCCTTCAGCTCAGCGTCTGTTATCTCCGCCGGTTTATTATTTCACGAATGATTGTTAACTCATCTTAGCAGTCCCTACTCTTGAAAGTATTGAGCACCTTACCTTTCCAGGGGCAGGCCTAAAGCGTCCAGAGACTATTGAAGAACAAGAGCAGTCGTATACGAAAAGCGAAACCCTTTCAATAACGGGACCGATCGACGAACATGGTGCCAGGGTATATGAAAGTGAACAGGCGACGTAAGTGTGACTGTTAGATAAATTCAACATTCCGATTTGTTATTTGAATTGGGCTGACGGAGAAAAAAAGATTGAACGCATATTACATCTTTATCCATCAATATTTTCCGATACTCCCTCCGCCGAAGTCTCGCCCAACTCTCGATTGCCCTGTCCAACTCCCTCTGACGGCTACTGGAAAAGCTCTTCCGCACCTATCGGCCTCTCCCCTTAGCCTCGCGCTCTCTGCTATACTTGCTCTTATTCCCTTACCACAGGAGACGCGTTGTACCTCGGCGGCATGTGTTTCTTTTCGAAAATCTCTGGCCCAAAGATTTGTACAGGAGGCACTTCAGCGTGTTGACGCTGATTCTGAATTTCTTGATTTTATTTCAGACCGCCATGTAGGTTCCGTAGCTGCGGCTGGGCAATTGCCAATAGCCCGGGACTCATTCCATCCACAAGCACCTGTGGAGTTGGAAAGTATCTTGGCACTGCTTCTCTTAAGCAACTATGAGCATACTGAACGTGCCAATTTGTTAAAAATGACTGCTCGGGCAAGTCAGGCTTTGATTATAGCAAAGAATATGTCTCTCCATCGAATGGGACTCGAAAATGATAGTTTTTCTGAAGCCAAAAGGAGAGCTTGGTGGATGACGGTTCGTACATTTCGCGACTCAAGGAACCTCAAAAAGGCTAACAAACAATCAGTATTTTTGCGCCCATCTATGTTCAGTAGTTCGCCAAAGCGTGAGTTACAATGTCAATCCTGAAGGCTGTGCATGTAGGCTAATCTAGTTCTGTTTCAAAACATATAGGCATGTTTAAATATCGATGACGACAGCCAATTCACAACACCGTACCCGCGTTTAGAATCCGATCCAGAGGTTAGTTGTTACATAAGAGACGAGTTTATACGTGGTCAAACTCTAACATCTCAGGCGTGGTTAATCTTCCTCGAAACTCTACGAATCGCAGTAGCAAGTGTCAAGTTCACGTCCAGCTACAGTGAGCATCTAAATTCACATGCGGATATGTCTTCTATCAATGAACAGATGAAATTATTGGATAAGTGGGTGGTACAAGTCTCCTCCCGGGCAGAAAGTTATGGAGCTGTCTCAAGCTCCATAGAACTTGACCCAGCGTACGAGTCTACTACAGCACAAGTAATGCGACGACTTTCGCGAATTAGATTATCCAGGTATGTTACGTTACACCTTCAGCTTTACAAAATATTGTTAAGCTTAGACTTATTTTCGAATACTATAGCACGAGAATTCGCCTTCATCGATTTCAAGCCTTCTCAGACACCCCCCTCTTCAGCGAGAATCACTGTGATCTCAGAACCACAAATGGTCTCAATACTTCCGCCAACATTACTACCGATACAGGAGCCAGCATTACTTCATATAACATGCTCCAATCGCCTCCTTTCACCTACGACCAGTCTACCGACATTTGCGTGGCATCTGCGTTAACGATTGCCCGACAATTACAAAGATTACCCTTCCCTAACACACCTATCGGGGTAACTAGCCCTCGGGTGATGCCTACATGCACCTGTTGCGCTATGCAAGCTAGTTACGTCTTGTTAATGCAATTTTATAAACTTCACGCTACATCCCACGCTCCGCGAATACTGTCGGGCGACTTGCCCCAGGATACAGAGCGCGCTGTTGATGAACTTCGGCATGGTTTGGAGGATATTATCTCGTCGATGAATAATTTTGCCACTGCATGTGAAGCAATTGCAGGAATGCGAGGTCAGTTGATCTGTTTTACCAATTGGTCTTATGCAAATGTCATCAAGTTGAATGAGCTAGTTGCTAACACTATTGCAACATCATGTTAGACGAAATCGAGATTGCTTTTCACATTGCCTTCCCGTATATCGCAGCAGTTCCAAAATGAATTCAGGATCGTCTGTGCGAGCATCACACTTGGTCGATAAAGCCACGTTTCTCATTTTCTACGATTGTAGTAGCGCTCTTTTGTCTCTACATATACCAACCATACAGTAGATATGTTCTTCTAAACACCCTTACAAATAATTATACATATTCATTACTATTAATTCTAGTATTATATCCTTTTGCATGAATCCCCCTTTCTGCTTTCTACAATGGCATTGTATTCTTTTGCTGTTTCCATCTAAGCTCCAAGCGCCATGACCATAAAGGACACCCTGAGACTAAGTTTCTAAAAGTTAGAAAGAGCACATTGGTTCGACTTTGTTCTAAAAGTGTAAGTTAGGAATTCCCGAGACATTTACGGTCAAAACCATTTCATATCATCACGCATGGAAACACTCGGACTCACAAATATCCGTACTCCATCAACGAGTTCCTCAACAGTCAAGAGCTCAGCTATATACCGAAAAATGTAAAACGAGTAATAAAAAAGAAGTCAAAACATACAACAGCCGGTGTTCGCTGGTGGTCACCCACCCAACTACTAATCTGCCGGTTAGTGGCTTGTCTATGGGGGAGCAGACGGGACCCCGAATTTTCCACTACCTATGGTCGTATGTGACTGAGACACTGCTGGTCGAATTCATATCAGATCTAAGCGGAGGGTGTCAACCAAGGACGAACAGAGATCTAAGGCGTCTCCTATAAGACGACAATGTGCTTATGAACATCGATGAACAAAGCAGTAGCAAAAGAAGAGTTTCATCATTGGTTAATCTCCTTTTTACACACTACTCTGCTCAAGTAGTTACAATCATGTAACGGCTACCTACAGTCGTGTATATTGGTCCTCGTAAATAGGGGCTTGTCTAAATAGGCAGTACTAAGTCAGTGGCCAGTCGAAAAATGAGCTCAGGTCTCAATCTTAAGTACAATGCCTCCCATATTCTCCCAACGTATGATCAATTATTGATCTTTGTTGTCTGCATCCACAGGATGTATCCTCCCTCAGAATCCTGGTCCCTCTTATCATCATCTCTCTATTTCCTATAGAAGCTCGTCTATAGATACGACAGAGAGTAAGCACGACAAGATCCACAGCATCCTTCGTGTCATCACCATTGGGATAGTTACTGCAGCGGACTTTCGCAGAATTTTAAACCGAGGTGAAAAGTAATCACAGAATCCATTATTATAAGCCGCATTCACTAGTTTGAGCTTTTCAGATAAAGTATACATTAATGTCGACTATAAGGCTAGTGTTACCGGCTGCTTCGTAGTCGCATTCAAAATAATCATGGCCATGATACAAAGTGTATGAAACGATAAAGTTCTCATTCCAGACAATTCATTATGCCCTTCCTTACTTCCCTTTCTCTATGAATTTACCCTAACCTAACCTATGCTTAAACACTTTTTAACAACTTGCTATCCAAGTTATCTAAATAAGTATAAGAAAATAAAGTTATAACGTATACCACCACCGAGCGGCGCAAACCCCCGAGCGGCGCACTATACCTATAAGATTATATTACAGTGGGTATAGAATTTTTTAGTCGCTAAATTAAGAAATAAATCCCCTATAATTTTAAGTG
>JARFTM010000338.1:0-23191 GCA_030278935.1 Trichoderma polysporum | reverse complement strand
CCCCCCCCCCCCCCCCCCCCCCCCCCCCCCCCCCCCCCCCCCCCCCCCCCCCCCCCCCCCCCCCCCCCCCCCCCCAACAATGTTTAATTTAGATTAATCTCGCTATTGATTCAATATTTGTTTGTTTTGAGCTTTTTTGTGTGTTTGCTTCACGATGCATACCTAACTTTCATCAACACCATACAAGCAATGTAAAATAAGTTTTTAATTTCGGCCATTTTTAAAAAGACAAAAATCTCCCGACGTCGTGTACGTAGTAACGCAGCCAGAAAGAGGCAGTAGTGCGATGGATGATGCACACACAAACAAACGACCAACAAACTGTCATCACAAGTGTCACAAATTATCACACAACAGCATATCTCCCCCATACTTTGGGGTGTAACATGTCCAACCAACAGCCATTCCTTCTTTTAGAATCAAAAAAAGAAATAGTCCTATTCCTCCGCGAATCCTTAGCATTGAAAAAAGAAAAAAAAAAATTAATAATAACTCGCATCCTTTTACTTTCTCGCTCTCGCAAAGAAAATTAACCCCGAAGTCCGTTGCCCTGAATCGCATTTCCCTTTGTTTTGTTTTGTTTTTCCATCATACTGTACTCCGTAGTGTAAGTAGGTAGTATGTAATCAAGGCCGGCTTAGAATTTACCAAGTACCCCGATCAATACAGAGAGCAAGGTACATTTTCGGTACTTTAAAATCTCCCACTTTATTTGGTCCCCAGTAATAGCGTACACGCATACGAACACGATAAGCTACAATTTAGATTCAAACAAAGCCACGCTCACGTACGTAAACTCCGCCTCCCGAACCGAGGTTTCCCTCTACCTTTTGATTTGCGTCATCTTTTTCTATGTGAATCTTTATGTGTACTGTATATTACTGTGTTGCATACGTGGACGCGGAGGCGGCGCAAATCAAGTCCATCCGCAGGGCTGACAGCTCGGCTGGATTTGCGGTTTGATGGCGCTCCGGGCGGTTGGATATTTTGATTGCTTGAGCGATGGACGAATTTACTCACTCACTCACTCAGTGCTAATTACAGCATTGTGTAGGTAGATACTCCGTAATCATTGAACAGCACCAGTAGTTATTACTATTCTAGTCATATGAGCGCTGAGCTAATGGCGTGATGGGCAACAAGTGCTGACACAGTGGTGATCAAATAAGCTGCTTTGGGCTTTCTGATATTGATGGAAATATCCAAGTCTAGAGAAGTGATTATCTAACAAATTCTGTAGATTCTCTTCAGATCCTCCTTATGGAAACCACAAAAAGAAATTAGGCAAAAGAGTAAGAGTCAGCCCAGTGGCCCCCCCGAAAGGATCGCGCAGTGGACGACATGATCTGTAAAAAGAAGCCAAAAAATCCCATTTCCCCCCAAAACTCCAAAATATTCCCTGAAACCCCTCCGATTCCTTAGCCAGAAAAAAAGAAACAAGGGTTATCCCAACCCATTGTAAGCAGGCCCCCTAGTTCCCACTCCCGTTTCCTGCCTTCTCGACTTCGCCTCGTTGGTTTAGTCCAAGCCAAAAACCCGCAAATAGAAAACACGACAAAACATAGGACCCGTTTCCCTTGGCAAACTAATAAAAATTGTTTGGCGTATGCACATGATATCTTCTGTATAACGTATTGGTGGGTGGTGAAATGTAGTGATGATTAGGTGTTTGTGTATCCAAGGGCAAGGTATGCATTGCTCCAAGAAATGTCACACTGTCAATGCGCCGACCATGCAGCTCTTTCTAGGAGACAAGTCTGAGACTCAAAGTAGTAGTAGATGTGAAAAATGACAATAAAAAAGACATTCCGCGACGCCATGCTTTTTGTAACACACAGTAGATGTTAAGGGAAAAAAAAGAACAAAAGAAAAAAAAAAGAGTAAACGCCAAAGTGCGATTGGCTTTGATAGAGTCGATGCAAGTAGATGATTTTATCGGACGGAGACGGCACTGGCGCTGGCGCTGCCGAGGAGGCGACCCCACATGCCGCGCCTGTGTCGCTTCTTGGTCGTGGCCTCGCTAAGATGCTCGTATTGCTCCACGGAGATCTCGTAGGGAAGCATTCGCCCGCCAGGTGCCTGCACCTTGGGCTCCTCCTTGTCCATGACAATCTCCACGGGGGAGTCGTACAGGCTGCCCTGGCTGGCACCGTACAGGTACGGAGAGGGATCCGACTCGAGAGGCGTGGTTGACCGGGACTGCTGTCTGCTGGAGGAGATTGACGAGGCATAGGAGCTGGCGGAGCTGTAGGCCAGGCCTGGAGGGGTGACGGATCCATTGCTGTTGGCGCGGTAGTGATCGGGGCTGGCGTGTCGGGATCGAGAGGGACCCCGGGACGAGACCGGGCTGGGGTATCTGGCAGCGGCGGCATACATCTCCTGCTGTCGCTTCTTCTCGTCGCGGTGACGCATCTTGCGCGCATGGCGCTCAGCAATCTTAATCCGTGCAGGCTCCAGGAAGGCGTCCAGCTCATTGTACAGGTCGTGCTCGGAGATTCTCAGCTCCCACTCCAGGAGGAACAGCAGCTGCTTCTCCATCAGGTTGACCTCGGTGCGGGTGAAGCCAAAGCTGTAGTAATCGGTGTTCATGTGAGTGTAGTTGGCCCAGTGCTTGTTCTTGGGCGAGCTGTCGTTGAGGTACTTGGCGGAGAGGATCAGGGCCGCCAAGAAGATGCGGTGGGTGGTGCATCGCAGGCCGCGGGCCATGGGCTGCAGCTTGGACTTGAGGCGGTTAAGGTAGACCAGGGTGGACATGAGGGTTGGGACCTGGACATTGGAAGAGACAACCAGTTGAGTGATGAACTCTTCTAGCGTGGGCAGAGCTTCGTCGGTGCTGCTGACAGCCCGGGGCTCGGGACTCCGTGGTGGAGTGAGAGGTCCGTCCTGGGTCTTTGATGTTGTTGATGATGATGATGATTCCCGAGGGGGTGGCATCAGGGTCGAATCGCAGGCAATGACGCTGTGAGCAGCGTTGGCCAGGTAGGAGATCATGTCACGGCTGACAGGCTGGTAGACGAACTGCTCAAGGGCAGCCTTGTTGAGCTCGTCCATGGAAAGATATCTTGACGCCATGATGTTTGTATGAGGAGGTGATGTGTATGTAAGTGAAGTGGTCAATGCTTAGATAGATGGTACTATCAAGGAACAATCCGGATCGGCAAAAGACGGCGAAGTCGTGTAAGAGAAGGCTGCTGATGATCGAAAGCACAAAAAGAGGCAGAGACGGTGACCAGAGCGGTGATATATAAAGACGGCAAAAGGATCCCGGCACACAAGGGGGAGAGGAAGCAAAGTGAGGGAGAGAGACGCTTATGAACGGGCGGGATCAGGATCAAGATCAAGCTCCAGAAAAGAAGCACGATGCTGGAAAGGGAGGATCGGATCTGGGGAGGAAGAAGAAAAAAAGAGGAACAAGGAGCAGGAGAAGGAAGAGGAAGAGGGATGCCAAACGTATTAAAGCGATGATGGAGAATCAGACACGAAAGGACGTGTGCATGTGGCCCTTTTTTAGGTGAGCCAGTGACCTGCTCTGACGTTTGGGGTGCACACGAGGCTGTCGGTGCGCCTGGATCGGGTGCGGGAGCAAGTACAGCTGGCGGTACAGCCGCTAGCGCGGTGCTAGTGGGCAGCGATGCGCCACAGGGAGGGTTGAGTTAGCGGGTTTAGTGAGTGCTGTAGCGGGGGGCCTGCGGGCTGCAGGGGTCGGCGATGGATGCTACGGGGCCCGCAAAGGAGGGGGTACCCAGCAGGTATGTACCGTGGCACGAGTAACGGTACGCAGCTGCTAGCAGCACTGCAGGCGACGTGGCGGGCCTGGGGGGGCGGTCAGAGACAACCTGGCGGTACCTGTACAGTACTGTACGCGGGACCCAGAGGCGGTACGCAGCAGCGGTACCTGAGCGGGCTGGTTCTGGGGTGGCTGGGCGTACGCGCGGTGAGGGTGGCGGTACGCGAGAGCGAGGTACTCAGAGACTGGAAGTACCCAAGGTACAGTAGGTAAGGTACTAATGTCACGACCAACGAGTACAGTAGGTACGGTTGGACAAGTACTGTAGCACTACAATACTCGTATATTGACTGACTGACTGACTGACTGACTGGACTGCTCTGCTCTGCTGAGCAGGTTGACGGGCTTCTGTGGGGCGTTGACGGCCAGGCCGGCAGGGATTTTCAGCAGGGCGCTCGTTTAGAGTTGGCGCTGTGGGATTGCGATTGATTGAGCGATGCCTGCCAGAAACTTGGCGAGCGCGGGTGGTTCGGTGTCGTGAACGGTGGCGAAAGATGGCTGTGTTGGGTTGGGTCGATTGAGTAGGTGGTATTGCTTGCTTGCTTTTGTGCGTCCTTTTGATGTATCGAGCCGATTCCCGGTTCGATACGAGGAAGTGTGCGTGCGTGTGTGCGTGTGTGTTTGTGGCTGCAAAAATGACAGGTTTAATTGATACCTGAGTCGCTTGTCTTGCCGTTATCTCTTAAATTGAAAATCTTCAGAGTCTGGCCAATTTGAAGAAATGAGCTTCCCGTGTCTGAGGGATGTCCAAGACAAGACAAAAGCAGTTGAGCGTGAAGAAGGGAGTAAGCAGAAAAAAAGACAATGAATGACACTATTAAGAGCCACAATCCAAATCGAATGTTGCGCTGCAAAATTCCACTCTCGTACGAAGAATGACAAAGAAACCAAAAAAAAAAAAAAACCGAAGAGTCCCGAACTGTCCGGCTCCGGTTCGTTGGAGGCAAGTCGTGCCGTGGTCAAACGTTGGTCTCTCCGCGATATGCCAACGTGGCGCCGTCCGATCCAGCGGAAGGTGGGAAGCGATTGATTACTAGTATTAGTTTGGGCCTGAACGAGGCGGTTGAATTTTTGCAAAGGCGGGCTGCTGCCGACGTGTTTAAACGGTCCACTGATTCAGAACGTGGTGGCGTCAAGGGTTGAATGAGTTTTTTTTTTTTCCAAGTGGTTTTTGCCTAATGGCCGGTTTGGACAAAAAGGGCGTTTTCGGTGAGGATCGGTTTTTCTTGTTCCTCGGCAAAGGAAAGACAAATGCGGTGAGCAAGTCAAAAACGCCTGGTCCAATGAGGCAGAAATGGGTTTTGTCGAGTGATGCGATGCCAAGTATCAAAAACCGGGCTCTGTAAGGTGAACGAGGCAGATATATAGTATGCAGCCTCTTTGCTTCCAACAAAATGGTTGGTTCTATTCTTTTTCGAAAGACCCGATTGGAATCCAATAGCGAATAGTACTTTGTGAACAAGGGAACCCAAATATGCAAAAGAGCTCTCAAGAAACTCTATCGGAATTAATTATGCAGCCACGCAAATGCAGGGTCCCAAGGCCGTCCGGCGGTCGATCTGAAGGGGGATTTTTTTTTTCTAATACCACACAGCGGTATGCTATTGAATGATTGGCAAAAAGTTTTAATCTTTTTTGGTCTCTCCCTTTGCGTTCAATTAAAGTCGTAAATCACTGCACAGCAGCGTTCCAGTTGTTGGTAAGGCTCGAAAAGAAAAAGAAAAAGAGGGCGGGTGAGAAGGTGGTGGTGGGGTGAGGAAAGAAGGAAAGAGAAAAACACAATAAAGGAAGGGGATTAAATTAGAAATGAGGATGAGGATGGATCGAAATGGAATCACAAAAAACGACGATGCCATGCGTTTTTATTAATACCACCACGAGCGCGGAACATTAATTGCTTCATGAAACAAAGGCGAGCGGGAAATCGTATCAAAAATAGATCACCTCTAATCTCAAGCAGCGTCAACGATCAAACTCCCCCAATCTATGGAGAAACCTGGTACTATTTGCGGCCTCCGTGCTTGATCAAACATGGCTGGGCGACTCCGTACCGGCAAGCATCCGAAGCAGCTCGTCCTGGCGCCTAGCAGACGCGCACCTCGACTGGCCGTGAAGAGGCTTGTCGAGAGCCCCCCCAGGCAGCCCTAAGAAGTCCAAGCTTCATTGCTCCGTGCTCCGTATCCTGTCGCAATAGATGACGATGGCGCCTATCAGTTCTGTCAGCGCTGCCTAGCTTCGTCGCGGATTGCCTGTGGCCGGCACGTCATTGGCCCGCGACGCCAGCATCTTGAAACCGAGCTCGACTTCGAAACCCTTGAAATGGCTTCTTCAATCTCCAATCCACCCTGTCATGTCTTGTCAAAGTGCCCCACTCCCTCGAAACACCGCCTCGACCAATGGCGGCTCCCCGTCTCGCACAACCTCGTCAGAATCGCCAGTAGCCAATCGCCAGAGTCTTCGCGAGCGGCAGCCGACGGCGCTGAGGCGAAGGGCCAACAAGGTGAGTCAAAAGCGGCTCGCTGAGCCAGAGCGAATACACGGGACAAGCATTTGGACGTACTACGAGTCTTAGGATTGTAATTGGATGCTGTGTTGTCGTGCTGGCAGGCTGATCCCCGTGCTAGTATTTCCTGTTTATGGCTTCAAGATACTAGGCCTATATCTCCCTTATCTCGCCCTTCCCTTGTTCCCGGCCAGCTGATTTGCTGCTGATGCCTTGCCGGGCTTTTGATGCGCTGGCCGCTGCCTCAACCAATTAATGCCAGCCAAGGGGTTGCTTGCTGTCTTTTTCAGCTGCGCGCCTCAGTTAGGCAAGTAACATTTTGGAAATCCGAAATGGCAGGGTCTGTTGTTCAAAAAGGCACATACATGTGAGACAATGACTACAGCACTATACTTGGTATGGATGTACAAAAAAAGCATTTTGAAGCCATTTTAGCAGCAGCCATGCTCGGGAAAGCCACACCGCAGCCGCGGGCACACACACAGCTTTTTTCTTACTCTTTTCCCTTGTCCTGTCTTCTTTTGTCCAACCCCTTCGCCGTTCCGTTAAAGTAAGACAAAAAAAAACCCAGGTACCTCTAGTACTTACTCAGGAACCCCCCCTTCGTGCAAGCCGCTCCAATGCAGGGGCAAAAAAGTTAAAAAGAAAAGAAAGAAAACTGTAATTGTAGGCAGTAATTTTACATTGCATGGAGGCACAGCGGCCCGTGAACTTTTTTTCCTTTCCATCATCCATCATCATGACCCTGAACGCCAATCCTGCCTGCGGGCGCGAAACACGAAAGTGGGTGAGCTTTTTGAAACTTGCTAGCGTCTGTCCATCTGTCTATCTCTCTGCCTGTCATTTCTTCCTCTTTTCTTCTTGCCTCTCCCAGATCCAAAAGAATGTCAGGCAAAACGCGGGCGAACTCTACGTCTCCGCTTTATACAGAACGCTTCTTACCTAGCGTTCGATTTTGCGCGGGGATGGCAAGATGGATGCCTCCCGAACGCAAGTCAGTATGTTCATCTGCCAACAAAATGCCCTTTCTTTTTTTCCTCCGTAGCATACCTATTGATGGATACTTGGCTTGTACGGAGTACCATCCCGCGAGTAAGACGCAGATCAAACTTTCGGCCATATGGGGTCTCCCCCAACCCCAGACCTTAGACGTGGCGTCTAGCTTTCGCTCTCCGCCACTGGTACCTTTTTTCTTCCCGCTCTATCCCTCTCTTGCTCTGTCTTGCATATACTACTACATGTGCAACTTGTAGTAGCGAGATAAAGGCCGAGATGATGCATCTGTTTTTCCTTTTTTCCCAGGTCTTGGGCCTCAATCCGGCCATTGAGCTGTGTCCACAAAGTATAATACACGACATGGTGTTCTCGTATATAACCACAATTTTGCTCCCTTACATGTCTAGCGCCCTCCGCACATGCCCATCTCCAGCAAACGATCTTCCGTACTTCGTACTTCGCGGCCCTTTGCAAATAGTCTCTGGCCTAGCAACCTAGGCACCGCTGAGAATCTGATCCAGTGATCAGCTCCCTGTTAGATCCGATCCGCGTGCAGAGACGGGGGCTGGGCTGGGGTCTAGTGGGTTGATAATTCCATACTAAGTGGTCTTAGTGTTTCTACTCCGTACTCTGTTTGCCTTGTCTTGCCTTTTTGCTTTGCTTTGCTGTGCTTTGCTGTGCTTTGCTGTGCTTTGCTGTGCTTTGCTGTGCTTTGCTGTGCTTTCTCACTCTTCGCTCCCTTGCATGGAGTAATATTGCTTGCTAGTGCTGCAACCCAGCTATCAATATTCACATTTTCATCATTTTTATCGAAGCTTTGTACTTTGCAGCTGAGCTCAGGGTATTAGATGGTCAGCCGAACCCTTCACGTTTGCCTCAGCCCGCTGCTAACGTCTCTCTCCCCTTATTATTTGCTGATTCTATATTACTCCATACACAACAATCCTTCTGACTCCTCTCATAAGAGAGAAAAAAAAGACGCCATCGCTGTTCGGCTTAATTAATGAAAAAGTGCGCCCTTTTTGAGATAATCAGCCCATCAATCAACCACGTCGGCCGATGGTCTTTTTTACCTTTCGGTGTTCCTTTTTTCAGCCCGACGCCACTTTGATCCTATCGAGCTGATGCAGGCAGATTTAAAGGCACAATCAATAGTAATGAAGTGCTGAGCACACTAACTCGCTACTAGTGAGCAAACTACCTGCCCGTTAGAATGAATTATTACTCCGCATTTTTTCACCATGTCCTCGCGCAATTGCCAGCTGGATAAACAGGCTGGGATGCACTATCAATGCAGGTCCGCCCATCTCCAGGACTTAATTAGCAAACAGCCCGTAGTTTCGAATGACTGTGCTGTACTGTACTTCGTGTCGCACTTGGAGTACATGTCTCCCAAGTACTCTTATTTTCCCCAAGGCGGTGATGGGCATCGTGTGGCTCTATCAAGGTCAATGCCCAATCAGGGCGGCATGTGGCTCGCCAGCCCGTCTCGGCCCCTACCACGGTGCCTGAACCGCTATCGGCCACTTTACTTGGGCCTAAACGCCCGCGTTAAGCACTATAAAATATGAAAAAGATGTTGGATGATCATCAATGCAGCCAATCACCACAGAGTGCAAGGGCTTATCAGAGTTTTATTTTTATTTATTTTATTTTATTTACATTTCTATTTTCATTGCTTCTATCCTCCTTCTGCTTTCTCATTCATGCATTGCCACGAGTTCGTCCAGGGTCGGTTATGAGTAGGTACATACAGCTAAACACATATACAGCTAAACACATGCAACAGGGTGCCGAGAACATCTCATCCCACCCACTTTCGAAAAGTAGGTGAAGGGATAAAGTACTTCAACAACGCAGGAAATTTGCCCCTCCCTACCAGTTGAGTGCATGTATTTTTATTTTTTTTACGAGTATTTTTATTTTTCTGCCCTTCGTTCGCATGCATGAGCCCGGCCCATGCCCGTGCTATGTACCATTACATACAAGTCCCCATGTCCCATAACTGCGTACATCTCTGGTACTTATCCGGGCGGGTCGGCGAGAGACAACACATCAAAAAGCGTGGCGTGGGGTTGGCAAGGGAAAGGAAAAAGGCCGTTTTCGGGCCCGTGAGCGGGTCATTGTCCTTGACCGCTGAAGATGAGGATTCTGCTTGGATGGTATGGGAGATGAATGGATGATGGAGTTTGTTACGGCTAACGCAAGATACTAAGCACTACCGCTAATCAGCTCTGTAGTTGTACGAGAGAAAGGCTGAGAGCGCTGCCAGTCATATCCCGTACACATGGGCATTCTAGATTATACGAGATGTCACATACGAGCGACGCATAAAACACAGCTGATCCATTGGCTCTCCCTTTCCCAGGGAAGACGAGACGGGAGCGTGGTCTCCTCCACACAATTTGACTGGTGTGGCCACCACTCCTTTTTTTTTCCCTTTCCCTGGGACCTTTTACAACTATTGTGTATGTACGAAGTACGAAGAGATACATATAATTCGGGTATTATTAGGTAGCACAAAAAAGTAAGGATGCCGAATGCACGAAGCGCCGTAGCTCGGACGGAGAATGCTGCCGAGATGCACGCCCGATTATAGCAGGAGTAATAACGCACGCTTAGTTGTCAAAGCATCCATGATACATATATTACTCGTACATGATGCGAACGTTTTCTTTCACCGCCACTGTATATCAGCATGATATTCCGAGAAAAAAGAGGGACTTTTTTTTTTTTTTTTAAATACTTTTTTTTTTATTTTCTTCTTCTGGCTGTTGGCATGCACTACCTAAGCATGTGCTTGATTAACTGGGGAAGATTGGGCAACATTTGATGCATTGCCAATTACCTGACGCCCTTTCTGTCTTTCTTTCTTTTGTCTCCATGTTTGCTAGAATTGCTGATTGAGTGACTTCAAACTGTACCTAGTGCAAAGTACAGTACTTCCAGCGCTACTGTAGAGCTCCGTACCATGGGCACGCTTGACAGGGCTTGTGACCCCCCGTAGACAATCGCCCGCCAAGCAAATCCAAAGTGGTCTTTGTCCCCCCTAGCCCCGGCGAGATCTCAGTTTCTCCCTCCATGCCAATGATTGGCTCGTGCTGCCTGAGACGAGATGGCGCACCTTGGACGCTTGGCACCGCTGATTGAGCCCAACGCGATGTCACCCCCCTCGTACTTTAGTAGTGTACGAAGTACATTAATGCTACTGTACTAAGGCAAGTGTACCTACAAATAAGCCCCCGGTACGAAGGTATCCACCCGCATGCCAGTTTTTGATCCCATGTCGAGCTGTGGCTGACGCGTTGTTGAGTGTGGCTGGAGGCAGCGTGTCTGGAAACGTAATTTTCGCCTTGTTGAGGAGTCAGAGCATACAAAGTACGAGTACGAAGTACCTATAGTGCCTTGTATGTGTAGTATCGCTGCTACTTAGACTGGGTACAACTCAAAGCCTCATTAGGGTAGGCAGGCAGCTTTTTGCGACTCATACAAAAATGCACAGCCAACTACTAATTCAGGCAAACATCGCTTCTCATGACTTGTTCGAGTCAACAAAGAGTCAGTTAATGTACCTAGTCAGGCAAACCGGCTAGGCCTTCTTGGCAAAGCCCGAAACCTTACAATCACGCCAAGGCCCAAAACCTCATGATACAATCAATCATACACACTCGACAAAACGGGACCAAAAATCAGGTCCTTACGTCGTGTAAGCTTAGCCCGCAAAGAAAAAGAGGGAAAATGCAGAAAAACAAGAAACGTGAAATTAACATGCACCGCTAAAAGGAAAAGGCCGAAAGTATAAAATTCCATTATAGTAAGGCACCTATTATACTAACTAAATAAGCAAGGGGACCTAACAAAACTCAAAAGTCGTCACTATTTTATTTTCTTTATCTAATTTCCCCTCTCGCGTCTTTCTCATAAAAGCCAAAGTAAAATAAAAAAAGACCCCATCACGAACCTCATCAAGTGATTCATCTGCTAAACAAGGGTTCCATCTGTTCCATTCTCCTCTTGCGCTACAACCCTCCCCTCTCCCAAAATTTCTTGCACGATTTTTTTTTTTTGCTGAGCCTGATGACGGCGTGGCTTCTTGGGTCACAGGATGAGTGTCTTTTGGGGATGAAAAACATGTGGTTGGTCACAGCCCGTCTTGGGTACAACTCGAGGTACATGCATATGCAGATGGGCGGTTTTAGCATGTTGGGGTAAAAGTATTATAGCGGCTTTTTCTATTCTTCCTTTCTCCAACCACATACCAAGGACGAGAATGCGCTCGGTCATGTGTGTTGCATCTCCACTGTCGCATTAGGAGGGGGAATAGCAAAATAGTAGTGATATCAAATGGGTTTTTTTGTGTTACGAAGTATAATTATAATCATTATCCCGCGCCTTGGGCACGGAAATATCTTCATGTCATGTAATGCAATGCAATGCAAAGCAAGCAAGTAGCACCAGTGGTACCCCGTTTAATCACGTTTCCCTCTCTCTACTTCGTATCTTCTCCAGCTTCTCTCGTCTCATTCGCGAGCATATGCCCCATGTGTCCCAATGTCTCAGTTCTCTTTGGTCATCAAGTTTGGGGGCGGCAGAACGAGCCCATTCACGAGGCAGCATCACTTATCATTCTGCAACACAGCCGCTGCTCATCTATTCAGCCAGCCAGCCAGCCAGCCGGGGCTCTATCAGCTGCATTCTCCCTTTCAGAATGACAGCATCAGCAACAGAAGTGATTATTTGCAAACATTTGAAAAGAAAAAAAAACGGCTTGCCATTCGGCATGCCCGACCCATCCATCACATACACGTGCGCTCAGACTTACACACACTTTTTCTCTATCGCCCTTTTGCCCGGAGGAATATTTGATGCTACAGCCTGTATTACCTCGTAAAACTCCAAAAAGGACCGACCATTAGAGTAGTACCGGTTCCATCACCGAGACATGCCCTGCCAACCACCGAATGAGCCTCCTGGACCAGTCAGTGGGTGAGGCATTAGATAGTCCATACAATCCAACAGCTGATGGCCCTTCTCAGCCCCTATGCATGTCTCAGTACAAAACACCATCTCATATAGTAGCCGGTCATTCTTTCAACCGCGTTAGGCAGTCTAGGCTGGCTGTGACGTATTGTATTGTATTGTATTTTTCTTTTCTTTGATGTCCTTTTTTCAGTCCCTTTTCAAATCTCGTTGTTCAGAGTTGTTGTTGCTGTCATCTGGGATTTTGCACATGCAGCTATGAGCCTCGGCAGTGTCAAGGTGGTATCTCGGTAGTGATCCCGCCAAGCTTCTCATCCAACACAGCCCCCAAAACACGCCAAAGAAACAAAACCCGCCAGCTTCAACATTGTCAAACTTACCGAGCTTTCCTTGATTTAATTCTACCGTGGTAGAGTAGTATTGGGGTCCTCTTTCCCAGGCCGGGACATTCCTGGAGCCCTCCCCCCCTCCCTCATCAGCCGCTCGGATAGCCGTGGCCCAACAGGCCAACAGCCGCGGCCATCAATCCCATTCATTGGCCACAGACGCACGTAATAGCCTTAGCCCTGGTACGTTACGAGGTAGCAGTACGAAGTAGTAAACTGTTATACGAAAAAAATACGGCGCTTCCCTCTTCCGCGTTTCATTCAAGCGCGGCCAAAGGTCTCGTTTCGGTCTTGCCGCCGTAGCATCGCATCTTTCGGATCGATCCTTAATTCATGCCGACCGACCCTCCATTACGGGCGGCTATGGATGCTTCCGGTCAGATTGACATGTACGTCGTGTTTGGGAAAACGGCAATGTAACCGCTCGTTGCATGCAATCTCTTGTTCCCATAGACCTGGACCTGGATGTGATCCTTGCTTCTGCGGATACTAGCTTGGGCGCTTGCTGCGTTTTGCGCCTAACCAGCCAATCATCGTGCCGCGTTCTCATTCAATTGTATCCAGCAAACATCAACAGCGCTTGTATCAGCTCAAGTCGTCTTGGAAGTATGAGAGTAAGAGCACTTCTGAAACGTTAGGCTATGCTGTGTACGCAAGCGTCCTCAGACTCCCACTCTTGGCTTCTCTACGGGTAGTAATGATGCTGTGCTGCGCCGCGTTCATATGACCAACAACGGTGAGCACCTATAGTACCTACAGGTAGATTGGTATGCGATAGGAAGCTGATTTCTAAAGACTTGCTAGACACGTTATTCGTGATGAAGTCATGCTTGGAAGGGCTGCCTTGTACCTTTAGTCGTGGTGTTGCAATATTGACTCATTTTGATGCCTGTTAGCAATTTTAATAGTCAATGCTCGCCTGGAAAAGAACAGATACACTACAGCCAGACTAATAAACGTAAATCATCTACTTGTAATCGACTTGTACAAACTATACATGTATATATATCAAATAAGCATCTATATGGAAGCCCGTCTAACGACCTTCCCACAATTCCATTTCGAAACCACAAGCCGCTAGATAGCGATTGCCTATCAAAGTTCTAAATATCAAGATTCACGCAAATTTCATTTATTTTATAAATGCCCTATCAGGCCTTCTATGAGTGTCCACCTCGTCATTTATTCCGTAGATATGAAATGAAGGCTTGTAGGAGAGTGGCTAGCCAGCATCTCAAGTTCAAGCATGGAACTGTAAAAAGATATCTTTAATACTACTAGCAGAATCCATCTTGACATTGTCTATGTATACTGATAGATGACATACGAATCATTTCCAGCCTCAATCTCGAGACGCTCAATGCCTACGTGTACGATAGTTCATCTGTCCGCAATGAATTCTCAAGTACTGGCATGTATAAAATGTATCGGAAAAGAATTATACCTAGATGCTCTAATATCCCAGATGAACACACCCAGCGGCCCAGAGGGAAACCGTCAAGATGCCAGTTCCACATCCCTTTAGAACAGACAACGCTCACAATCTAGATGGACCAAGGATCAGATCGTAAAACGTGGCACCTATATGGTCTTCACCGCTTGCATCATAAGATCGTCCCGAGCCTCTCAATTGGTTGGCACACCACACATGCAGTCATATTTCACATGGCTGACCAGCACCAAGCAGACATCATCAAAGGGCCAGATTCAACAAAATCGGCCAGGTTCCCACATCATGTATTCTTTGTAAGTCATTTTCCGTCATTCATGTCATCTACTATTATCCTCATGCTGTTTGTTACCCATTCCTCCCAAAAAATACCTAGCATTGTCCCTTGCATATGCTGTACATGAAAACAAAACAAAAAATTAGTCTGCCTAGAAAGAGCCAGTCTCGTGTTCATATTCCCCGATCCGTAAACACGTGTGGTGTGCTTATTCGCTTCAATAGCTCTCTTAGTAGCATGTTGCAGTATGCGCATCAAACACGTCACCTGTCTCTACTCCCCCCCTTTGTATTGCCTCTTCTTGCCCCCAGCGTCTGCCCGTATAATACAAGGCAAGGGTGAGTAGATGATGTCGGTGTGTTCACAAATAATGAACGCGGTAAAAACGGCTCGGCTCTTGGGTAACAGACTCCGCGATCTTTGAGACGAGTCATCATAAAAATGTCAATCACGATGTTGCTTTTCTTACATCCACCCCCTAATTTATAGCGGCTTCTCGACCATGTAGCAGTATCCTGAAAACCAACAGAGTAGGAGATGATATCAGCGTCCACGTCACCACCTCCAGAGCCATGACAAGACAGAGCGTCACATGTATGGGGGTACTCCGCCCATCTAGTGGAAGTAACCGTTACCGCGGCCTGCTGTCGGAGCTGTTGCTGGCGTTGTCGTCGCCGGGGCGGGCACGGCGACGTAGTCCTCAAAGTAGGGGTGATTGCAAGCCTGCTTGGCCGAAATTCGTCCTGCAGGGTCATAGACAAGCATCATCTCAAGTAAGTCCAAGCCCTTATCATTGAGGTTAGGAGAGAGTGCTTGTTGGTAATCTCTCTGCCACTTGGGGAATGAAGACTTGAAATCGGGGTAGGATGTGACGCCAGGCCACAGGTCCTCTGAGGGAGTTCCGAGAGCACTAGACAAACAGATGCGAGTTAGCCAGACGAATTGTAAAGAGCAAGTCGCCAAATCTGTGCAAAATAGGGGTTTCCTTACCGGAAAATTCTGAAGATTTCGTCAATCTCAGAGTCACCTGGGAAGAGGGGCTTGCGTGTGCACATTTCAGCGAAGATACATCCAATGGACCACATATCCACGCCGGTGGAGTACTGCCTTCCACCAAGAAGAATCTCAGGAGCCCGGTACCAGAGAGTCACCACTTCGTGTGTATAGGTTCGCAGCGGCACGCCAAACGCCCGCGCCAGACCGAAATCTGCAAGCTTCAAATTGCCCTCTTTATCAATGAGTAGGTTCTGGGGCTTCAGATCTCGGTGCAGGACACGGTGAGAATGGCAGTACTTGATACCATCGCACAGCTGCATCATGAACTTGCGGATGACAGCATCGTCGAGTCCAAGGTGCTGCAGGCGAACGGAAGAACCCTCAGGGAGAGCCTTGCCTCGACCGCCATCGCTAACAGGAAGAGATTCCATGTACTTTTTCAAATCCAAATCAAGAAACTCAAAAACCAGGTACAGCTTGTGACCATCGGCGTGGACGATATTGAACAGTCGGACGATGTTGGGGTCTCGCATCTCTTTGAGGAGGGAAATTTCGCGGATGGCCGTGCTCGGGACGCCTTCATCCTCGGCCTCGAGTCGGATCTTCTTCAGGGCAACGATTCGCCCTCCATTGGCAAGGTCTCGAGCCTTGTACACGACACCGTAGGTACCTGCGAGGACGTTGATGCATCAGCATAAAAGACAAAGCAAACGGTGCTAGATTTGTGAGAATAGAAGGGGAGAAGAAGAGAAGATGTCAAATGCAAAATAGATGCACATGGCAACAGCAAGTCATTAGGGCAAGGCAAGTAAATCATAGTAGCAACGTACCCTCTCCGACTTTCTCCAGCTTCTGATAGTTCTCCATAGTGGCGGTAGGCTGAAGAATCAGGAATTAGGGGGGCTAGACAGCGACCGAATTGGCTTGAGCTGTGCAAAGGAGAGAAAAAAGCCAAGCTGACGAGAAGGAAGAGTTTTTGCCCTTATCCTTCTTCTCCGTCGTCCTGCTGTTGCTGTGCACACAACAAACGGGGGCGTTGGTGGATTGAATGAGAAGAAAAAAACACGTTCTCCTGGTCGCTGGGGCGAGGGGTCAACAATTCGCGGTATTGGCGCGGGGGACACAAACGCGGTCAGACTCGGGACTCTGGATGAAACAAGTGCCACCTGAGTTTGGCGTAGGGCCGACGTTGATTCTTTTGCGTGATTGATGGATCCTGTTTGGTTAGTTAGTAAGCATCTGCCATGGGCAGTTCCCGCAGAGGCAGCTCGATGGCTGATGTTGACGAGCTCTGGGGTTTTGTGAAGGACTGGAATAGACTGTTGCTGTTTGTTGTGTTTACTTTTGTTACTTGGGTTATTGGGGCTCAAAAGAACAGGGCGACACTAGCCCGAGTTAGGACTGGCGCGGATGTTCTGCATACGCCACAGACCCGTCCCAACACCAGCCTCGAGCCGAGACGAGAGCAGATGTGGCTTGTAAGATGGCCTGATTTATATAGTAAACTCGTGTCATGGAAATGTGATACGCCTTCGGGACTCCGCCAATGAAGAATTGATCGATTAATATTCATTATGCCAATATGTGTATATATATGGCATATTGCCCAGGTCATCGTAAACACATTATCGCCTGCTAACTACAATATTCAAAAAAAGAGGAAAAGTCACCGTTCACAACAAATCCTGACAGATCAAATCAATAAGTCGCCGGAACTTCCTTTCGTCTCAGATCCAATATCTTGGATAGCTTCAGCGTCCCCTTTTCTCCCCATCCAGAGGGACCCGCTTCTATGTCGGGACGAACAGCCACGTACCAGCTCCACGCTCTTCGGTCCAACTCGCCCCGACCCAAAACACCAGCCCAACTTGTAAACAGCAGCCTGAGAGCCCCCAACAGTCTTCCCAAATTTTCTTGTTTCTCATCATTCAGCGCGGCCACAGTTTTCCTACTATTACCGCTTCCACCTCCACCTCCACCACTACCTCCACCACCACCACTTCCACCACCATCAGAGGCACCGGCAGAGGCAAAGCTCCGCAAAAGGTAATTCCTTGCATTTTCAGGACGATGAATTGCCATGCCGATTGTAGATATGGCCGGCTTCTTGTCCTCTGCATCAAGTCCCCAAAGCGCCTCTCCAGAAAATGTCGACGTGCGACGCTGAGCAGAAAGCGCATCGTGGAGGCATTCTCGCATCAAACGCCATCGATCCGGCCCCAGCATAACCCCGCCGTACCACCGCGCAAGCACAACGGTGGTATTCGTAATATTCGCTTCGCGCAAGAGCTCAAGCATGAATTTGCCGCAACCTGCTTCGCCGTCGTCAAACGAAGCTTCTTGTACGAGAGATGAGTTACCAAAGCTCGTGCGTATCGCCCATGCAACGTGGTCAGCTGTCTTTTCCAAGTCGGGATATTTGTTGAACAAGATCTTCATGAGACCTAAGCGCATGGATGGTGACGTTATTGGAGCTGCGTGCGCTACGAAAACGGATCCCTTTGAAGTAAGCGATTTGCTGGTCGCCCATACATTGTCAGATGTTGTGGATGCCAGTGTTGATGATGACGATGATGCCTTGCATGCAGCTGCAGACGAAGACTGCGATTCCCCGGAGCTCTCTGACCATGTATAATCGCCTCTTTTTAAAACTGGAATTTCTCGTCCCAAAACCGAGACCCTGGGCTGTCCAGTGGGTATTGGTGCCTCTCCGCCAGCAGGTGCCTTCTCAATACCTATACTTATAGCCTTGGACCTCGAATTTGCACTCACCACAGCCTGAGCAAGACTTAGACGACTGCTCGGAGGCTGCTCAGGCATCGTGAATCGTAGCAGTTCCACTGCAAATGCAAGAACCAAGGGAGCTCTATTCGTAACCAGCGCCGTCTCCTTGATTAGTTCTTCATCTTCGCATAGAGGAAGTGTTAATGACCCTTCAAGCTCTTCCGGCGTCATGGAATTGTAATCCAGATCCCGCCTATGCATCTCAAGCTTCGGCTTCTTACCGCCGGCTGAAGCGGGCTCCTCGGCTGCACGCTTATTGCTCTTCTTTCCGTGCGACTTGCATGCTGTGTGAAAGCTCTTGGCGAGCTTCGCGTCGCTGATGGCTTCTTCAATGGTAGATGAAGACGCCTCGGCAATTTGTTCAATGCTGTTGTCTCGAGTGTTAGTTACGGGAACTCTCGGCAGCCAGCACGCTCACGACACCGAGTGTCTCACCTTTTCAAATTCTTGGCCTGTAGGGCTTTGATATAACCCATGGCCGCCATCATGGATGCTTTGCGTGAAGTCAGCATGCGCAGCATCTCCTGCAAATCGCCGTGGCCCGCCATTGCTGCGGCTGGTACTTCGTGAATAGAGACAAATGGTAAGACTTCACGCTCCCTCTTTGCTGAGTAACTAAGCAGTGATACCCCTGAGAGCCGTGGGCAATGACGTGACCTGCAGATGAAGGTGCAGGGTATTAGAGTGAATCTCACACAGCCCTTTCGCGATCTCAGTAACTGTAAATTGGCCCCACTTATCAATTCTCCTGGCCATGCAAAACCCCCATGCCATCTGCATGCCAGATTTGCACCTTACTCTTTCTGCAAGCTTCGGAGCTTCGGGTTCAATGCCCTCTACCCACAAGGAGAGATAGCAACTCTTGTCTTTGCCCTCGCCAATTTTTGAGAAAATACTCCGCTGTATCAGCCCACGCCTCGACAATGCTCCCTCCATGAATGCCCCAACCTCTCGCTTTGCCAGGGCCGTGGGCTTTACACCCTTGCAATGGCGTCTTGCAAGCTCTTCACGCCAAGCTGTGAAAACTCCTCCAGCTAAGCCTCTGCCATCTCCATCACCCCGCGTTACGAGGTCATATAAACCGTTTGTCTCCTCCGTTACTATCTTATCCTCGTTTACAAAACCAGAAATGAAGCATAATTTGACCTAATGACTATATAACAGTACACAAAAGCCTGGCACCTCTTTCTCAGCATCACAGCAAGCATCGCCGCCGCCTCCACCACCACCGCCACCTCCAAAAGCCGATACTCTCCTCGAGATATGGCGTCGTGGCTGGCTTCCCCTTACCGGTGCCTCTGTGCTCGCCGGCTTCCTAGGTTTCTACATCTTCGGCACTACATTTGCATCCATCAAGTCTTCTCCCTGCTCCTCCTCTTCACCCTGCGAACATGCCACGCCCACCGGTCGACCCCCCGCCTTGAGCGGCGAAAATGCCGAGCAGTTCGATAAAGAGCTCAACCTCCCCGAGTGGTGGATGGGGATCACAAAGCTGCGCAAGAAACTCTCCCAACACGCAAAGGGCAACGTCCTTGAGCTTGCCATGGGCTCAGGGCGAAACCTGGAGTACTACAACTGGGAGCCCTTGAGTACCGCTGTCGAAGCTGCCAGGACGGGCAAGATCCCCGCGCCAAAGATACCCCAGGGTATCACATCCTTCACGGGCCTTGATATATCCGTCGATATGCTCGATGTCTCACGCAGAAGCCTCGTCAAGTCTGTTCCGCCCATGTCCTCCTCCGCACCCATCGTTAAAGCCTCGTCCATGGCCGACCATACGGGTGGCCAGCTCTCCTTCCTGGATGGGCACGTCCGCCTCGTCAACTCAGATGCGCACCATCCGCTACCCCCTCCTGCTCATACCGATAACTACGACACTATAATTCAGACCTTTGGCCTCTGCTCCGTCTCCGACCCCGTCGCTGTACTATCCAACCTCGCTACCGTTGTCCGACCTGATACTGGCCGCATAGTCCTGTTGGAACACGGGAAAGGCTATTATGGGCTCGTGAATGGCCTGCTTGACAAAAATGCAGGAGAACATTTTGCAAAGTATGGATGCTGGTGGAATCGGGATATCGAAGCCATTGTCGAGGATGCCGTGAGCAAGACACCTGGCCTGGAGGTGGTGAAAATCGAGCGGCCAAACATAACACAGATGGGAACCCTGGTTTGGGTCGAACTGAAAGTGACAGCCAACAGCAAGCCGGTGTAATGCTTCCGGCTCAAACAACCCACGACACATAATAATGGCCATAAGCCACGAGCAGGCTTGTCACCTCCCCATACACTAAGGACGCATCATCACTTCTCAATATACATTAATCTTCACGATAACAAAGCGTTAGGAAAATGAGCGGATCTTGTTGCTATAAATGAGTGGTTTGCTCTTTTGTATGTACTCCTTTTTTTTAAACGCCTCGATCATAAGTGTTCCCCGCATAACCCCTTTTGTTTCTGTCATCTCATCATCCCCAAAATATAGTCAGAATCATCTAGTATATCTACAAGGGAGTCTCTCTCTCCACGTCCATATGTCCACATCATATGCTATAAATACAAGTCCATCCAACGCCAGCTCCCTTTTCCGTTTTGAGTATTCCCAGCTCCTTGCGCCATTCCATGATAACATTAATAGTAACAATAAAAAAAATCCCAAAAAAATCAGATGGCATCTAGCAAACAATCAAGTTCATCTATCTCAATGCTCTCGGCGCCCTTGCCCCATTCAAACAATTTGTTTAGTCTTTCCCAGGCATCGGTGTCTTCTTCTTTCCGACCAGCGGATATGCTCGGCCTGATGGAGGGGCTGGCAAGAAATGTGGTTGCTGCGCTGGGACGACTATCGGAAAACCATGCATCATCCCGATACAAGTCTAACATGGCGATACTGTGGCGCTCGACGGTTTCTGGCTGAGGGACTTCCGCATTAAGTTTGCGCTTCTGCAAGCCATCTGCAGTCTGTGTAAACTCTCGCTCATCTTTCTCGAGAGGGGGAGAGTTGTTGCGAGGACCAAGAACAATTCTACTCTGGTGTGAAGAATACGACCCGATGGGGGTCATGGGCATTACAACATCATCATCAGCATTATCAAACTCGGTGGCCGAGAGATCGACCTCTGGTGAAGGGCTCAGCTCCCGTCGTCTTGCCTCGATGTCATCTGAGCCAGAGTCCTCGGTGAGGGATACTGAGGGGGTGAGGGAGGCAACCTGCAGGCTTGCGTTGAAGTCTGGGAGTGGCTGCCTGGGACGATTGGTGAGGAAATAATAGGTGCGTCGCGGGTGTACTGTCTCGAGCTCTTTGCCTAAAGGACAAGGCGCTGAGGCAGACCAACAGGTCCGCTTCATGTATGAAGCGAGGCGGGACGAAATGATGGCACAAGGGTTCGCGGATCTAAGATGGTGCTGTTAGAATCGTCTGCTCAAGAGAGGAAAGGGATAGATCAACTCTGAGGGAGAAACATACTGTTGTACAGATGTGAGTGTCTGCATAAGGACAGTGGCCAATTCCTTGATAAGATGAGGGCGGTTGCAGGTTGTCTGCAGCTGGACAACAACGGCCTCAACAATGTCGTCCTTGATACTCTCGAGATCGATCTTGTGCACCGCGTCGGCATCCGTCATCTCCTCGCTGATGGCTCGGTTCGGCGACGGCGGCGGGGTCTCGATGACCATGGAGTCTGTAGCATGAGATCTCTTGAGGCGCTTTGTAGGGTGCGCTTCTGGGGATTCCGAACGCGACGAGTTGGTAGATGCCGGCGTGGCGGACGCCGAAGATGAAGCCCCGCGAGACGCATTTTTTGATGAGGCGGCAGCGCGGGAAGCGTGCGTGACGGGAATGTGTATGCCCAAGCTGGGCAAAGACAACGATTTGCGGCGCGTGTTGTAAGGCATGATGATATAGGTGAAGATGACGATGACGATGATGATGTGTAGGATGCGTTGGTATAAGTAGGTATGATATGTACGTATGTATGTATTAGACAATCCCGTGTAATTGGATTGGAAGACGTAATATGCGAGCGTGGATGGCGGTGGCGAAGAACTGGGAGATGGATCGACTACAGGCCGGCTCGCACAGGACAAGCCGCGGACGATAAGGCTACGGGGATGTGATGAGGCTTTGTTTGTTTTGGTTGTTATTGCTGTAGATGTTCATCCCAAACATCCCGAGGGAGGGCAGAATTGTCTCGGGCGCAGGTCGGGGGGCGGTCTGCGGTTCTGTGAGCGGATGGGAAGGAATGATGGGGGGGCCACCGAGCAAGCAGGAAGCCAGAGGGAAAGCTCAGGCGATTTTCCTGGCGTTGGCGGGCCAGGGAAAAAAAAAAAAAGAGGCAGCAAGCACGAGAGCTTGAACTTTTTTTTTCTTTCCCCTCGGATCCCATTGGTCGATGACCCCGTCACGGCTGCCGAAGTGGGGGGCGCTAAACGTCAGTGCCCGCACAGACCACTCGATGTTGCAGCCATAGCCTCTAAGGCAAGCATGACCCACAGCAGAAATGGCCCGGAAAGGGCAAGAGCGATTCCTGTTGCAGGCCATGTTAGTGGGGTTGGCAAGAGCTGGTGGGGACGGCGCCTGCCAGAGACTGCGACAAAGGCCACTCTTTGGTTGGTCCGCAACTCGGCACTCAGGGACTATGAATGGGGTGGATATTCCTCTCTCTCTTTTTTCTTATTAACTTTTTTTTTCCTTGCCATTTGATGGGGATCACCCCTGGTCGGTGAGGTAAAAAAGTTTCATTTTTCAGGGTACGTGGGGACCACAGAAAAAACGATGGAGACGGCCACTTTGTTATTGCCGCCGGACTGGCTTCTAGAACGAAAAGGACGCAAATAAAACGGAGTTGGAAGACCCGGTAAAGTTCGGTATCGTACCAAAGAAGAAAAAAAGCTGGGACGTCATGGGATATTTTCGCTCAATGGGTGCTGCAACAAAAGTATCAGTTCGCCTCTGCCGTTCGTTGTGGCGGGGGACGGGGGGAGAAGGAAAAAAAAAAAAAAAAAAAAAAGGCGGTGATGTAACGAGCCGAAC